>JASANA010002051.1:0-13332 GCA_030248095.1 Ptycholaimellus sp. GST1_10
ACTCATTCAATCTTTCTATTTAAGAAAAACGAATTACCATCCCAGATTCGTCAGAGAAAGCTCTATCCAATAAACATAATAAGATGAGAAAACAACAAGAAAAAATTTTCGCCTTTTTCCAAATGTAGGGGAAAAAAATAGTGCACCCCGGGGACACATTGAAAAAGTTTATTTCTATCAGCTCTAACCAGCTGTACGTTTTTTTGGGAAATGGTCAAGCTCTGTGCACTATCTTCAGAGAAAACTGCATTGAAATCCATTGAACTGAGCGAGAATGGCATTGGTTTCTGAAGACCACTTTTCAACCCGTCACACACCCCCATCGTAAATTTATAACGCTTTTCCTTCCAGATTATAAATGATTATAACACGTTATAAATCATTTATAATCTTCTTGTTCCATGATAGGAAGCATGCAAAGTTCGGCTGGTGGCGCAAGTACAGGCGCAGTGCCTTGCAATCCTGGACTCGGCGACAGTGCTGGCGGACCTGGTGCAGGGGCTGATGGACTGCCTCTGGCTTCCGCTCTGGGCTGCCATCAGCTGCTCCCGGGGCAAGACCCTCGCTACCCGCAAGGCCTCCGCCACCACCAAAGCCCAGCTCTCCACCCTTCACTCTCGCGACACCATGCTACAGGCCTCCTCCATCCTACAGCACACCCTCGCCGCCCACAACTGCCTCCTGCTCCAACAAGATCGCCTCCTCCACCTCTTTGTTCAAGACTTCGCCACCCACGTCCTTCAAAATCTCCTCCGCACCAAGATGGCAGCCATCCGCGGCCTTGTCGAGGAAGCAGAAGAGGAGCTAAGCTACGTCCACGCCGCCTCCAAGCCGGAGGTGATCGCCTACTGTCTTGGTTATTCCTTCCAACTTTCTTTCATTTCCTCCATTACAGAATGATAAAAAAATTGAGGCTATGCTCTCTCGTTTGCCCAGAGTGGTGCCCGCCGCTTTGGGGCAACAAACACTGGATGGGCGGCAGTTGGGGAAGTAGTGAAGCTACTGAGTGCAGTGGATCTGGAGCAGTCAGGCCTGGCAGAAGACGTCTGCGACTACTTCCGCCGCCGCAGTGGAGGGGCCAGCCTCGTCATCCCCCATCTTTGCCTTCTTCTCCGCTGTCGACTATGCTCTAGTCACCTCTCCGCACAGCGAGCTCAACGAACGCCAGCTCTGGACAGCCCTCACCACCAAGCTCGCCTCCGAACTTCCCTCCTTCCTCCCTCTGCACTCTGCGCATCCACCAGCCTCAGTTTCCTCTACTTTCAATTTTTCCCATTTTTTCTCTACTATCCATATTGCTAGGCCTGTGATCTGACTGCTCGGGTCGTGTCTGGCTGTTTCAAGAGAATCTTCATGAAGGGCTACGTTCGTCTGCTCAATGATACGCTAGGTTTAGGCAGTGATAAGCCTGGTGAAAAGAAGAAGCCTTTAAGGCAGGACCTTAATCCGGCCTCTTCAACTGATTATGAAGGAAGCTCTGCCATGTTCTAAACTTTCCATTTTTATTTCATCCATTGCTTTTCATATATTCCCTTCTTTGCTGACACAAAAGCTCACTTGTTCATGCAATTCAGCAGAAAAAAGAAGCAATTGAACGAATAAAGGCAGTACAGTTGGCTACCCAGTAGTCTGATGTATTTTTCTTTACACATTAATTGTACATTTCCCCTTATAAAGCACTAGGAGTTTTGCCTTTAAGCTTATAACGTGTGGGTATAGGAGAGTTTGAACTCCTGTTATATGCAACTCCGTGATAGCACCAGCAGCATAGCCGTTGGGTGAGGCCTGGAGGGCGGTGGCGGGTCCCGATGCCACTGTCCAGCCCTCGGGTGTGGGTTTGGGTGGAATCAGAGGTTTATACAGCAGGGAATTAGTCTAAAAATGGGGTACATCTTGAGCAGAGCTACATCGAGGCTACATTGCCACACCACACTGAGGCTAGATGCCAAGGTTAAATAGGAAAAGGGGAGGCCTCCCAAAGCTGAGAGCATGGAGAGGCTTGCACAGTTGTAGGCTGGGATCCTGCTCTTGGGATGGCTCCCGTTCGGCCTAGATCAGTACAGTGAGAGCAGAAATCAGAATTGCAGGCCAGGCAGATAATTATTACCATACGAGTGCGCCTATCCCAACGGGCTGTGTTCAAAGCTTCCATTCCTACGACGGCATGGTAGAAGACGACGGCGTCTGGATCTCTGCCTGGAGCCAAGACAAAAAGCAAGGAATTTCCGATGAAATTGCGGCCTGCCGTGAAGGCTGCTGAAGAAACGCCTTCTGCAATGGCGTCAAATGGCAAGGGTACAGAGCGGACATTAATAGCTTCAACTGCCAGTAACAGCTTCTGCTTGCCTTTGCTGGGCGTAATTGCCGCTTTTGCTCATCTTCTGCAGCGTGAGCTGGAGTCCTCCGCAGCGGATGAAAGACTCGCTAGTGCCAGCGGATAGCAACCACAGCACCCAGATTCGTCAATGCGGTCAGCTGGGCGTCGGATAAGGGAGGCTGGAATGTGGTAGGGAAGGCTGGTTGTCAGAGGCGCCATGTAGCATCGTGGACCATGGACCAAATACCTTCCCGGAGGAGGCCATGCTGGCAGAGCAGGATACTGGCTACTACGCACAGTACTGCTTCGAAGCCTGCGTAAAGCACCCTGCCTGCGTTGCCTTCACACTCCAGTGGTCGACGCCAAGGCTTACACTTCTATACACTTTCAACCTTGTCCCAACCCCTACCTCCTAAATCGTCACTTGAATCGCTTTTCTCCCAAAAACTTCTCCCAGCGGAATCTGCAGAACCATCTGCATTTTGTTTTGCGCGACCATTATTTTGCTCAGCCTTTACTAACTGCACCTTTTATTTCTAAAAAATGCTTATTGAATTCGAAATACTAACAAGTATATGGCGCAAAGCGCAATAGGTGACCGCGGAGCACACCACCTTCCAGCTTATGATATGAATGCATGGAATTTCCTCACTCTAATAGACAAGTCTATGGTTTCCCAACCATTTTCGCAAGTAAGCACAGATTTGAAATCGCTATATATGACTTGAGAACAAAAAAACTCAAGTCCTTTGTTCAATTCTAAGCCGTTCAGCTGTTACTGATTATTGATGACATTGCCGTGCATGAAAGTTTGTCACTCAAGAAAGTAAGTCTGTGGTTTCTCAACCATTTTCGAAAGTAAGCACAGATTTGGAATGGCTATATATGACTTGTGAACAAAAAAACTCAAGTCGTCTGTGCAATTCTTAGCCGTTCAGCTGTTACTGATTATTGATGACATTGCCCTGCGTGAAAGTTTGTCACTCAAGAAAGTAAGTCTGTGGTTTCTCAACCATTTTTGAAAGTAAGCACATATTTGAAATCGCTATATATGACTTGTGAACAAAAAAACTCAAGTCCTCTGTTCAATTCTCAGCCGTTCAGATGTTACTGATTATTGATGACATTGACATGCATGAAAGTTTGTCAGTCAAGAAAGTAAGTCTGTGGTTTCTCAACCATTTTCAAAAGTAAGCACAGATTTGGAATTGCTATATACGACTTGTGAACAAAAAAACTCAAGTCTTCTGTGCAATTCTCAGCCGTTCAGATGCTACAGAGGAAATTGGTAATTTTCGGGAAAAACTTTTTCCTACTCAGGAAAGTAATGTTTCTAATGGTCCGGCACCAGCTCCACCCCCCCAGGATCCAAGCGGCACATTATAGCTTTCAGGAAAAAAAAAGTATGTCCAGATCCGTTGAGAATTCGCCCGTGCCCAGCACTTGCAGATATATATACATATATATATATATATATATATGAGGACAAAAGTTGAGTAACCTCTATAGACCGCGGAGAGGCCCTTCGGGCCACTCCGCGGTCAAAAATTTGCTTAGTTGTCATTTACTACATTTATATTACATTCAAACTATTTCAAACTAATAAAATTTGCACAATAAACATATTATTTTATATTATAAATGAATTTTCCACCTTTACGGCGTGTAATCTGCAAAATATAAACTCATAGCGTTGAAAATTCTACTAAATTCTAATTTTCAATATTTTATTCTAAATATTTATCTTTAAGTTTTAATTTTGCAACAAGAATATAATTTTTGCCCATCTTTATCCCAGGGCATCGTTTAGATAAATATATTCAGAAAAATTGAGCCAGTTTTGTTTAAAAAATTAAGAGTAACGAATTTTCACGATTTTGAGATGTTTAATTTTCATTACCTTGACAATCGCAAAAATCAAAAAAAAATCGCAAAAATCAAAAAAAATTACGCCAAGCACCAAAAATCATCCCAAGCCACCACCCAGATCGACGTTCATGCAAAAAAAATCAGCCAATTTTGTTGTAAAACAGGGTGCAAAAATAGACGGATGCAAAAATGGGGTAACTGCTTAAGCTGACCTTGGCCGCCCGCCGCTTTGGGCAGGGCGCCAGAGCTCCTCCGGCCTCCGGGCACGGGTGCTACAGCCGTTACGCTTCACATTCTAGGCTACGCTCTGGGGCCTCCGCACCCATGCCCTCCGGCCTCCAGAGCTCTGAATGTCCTGCCCTCTGCGGCAGGCGGCCTGCGGCCGCGCAAAAATAGCATCATTTGCCAAACCTGAACCAATTTGCCAAAACACGTAATTCTTAGTTTATTTAATTTCGCTTTTGCTGTAAAACACCAAAGGTTAAAGTTTGCAGTTATTTTTGCAGTTTTATTGCATATTCTTTTACATAATTAAAATTCTAAGCTCTAAATCAAAATTTCAATTATTTTGTCATCTAGCATCTTTCGATTTTATAAAATTATAAAATTGTTTTATTTTTACTCAACAAGACAAAATTTAACTTGTTTATTTGTTATACCTTACATGTTTTATTGATACACCTGAAGCAAATAGAGGGGCTAGGTAATGAAACATCACTAACACTCTGCTCGCTTTATCCCAAGGCAATTTTATGCAGGAAGTGCCGCTTCTATGCCACTTCAAGCCTCTCTCTCGTACCATCTGAGAATCTCCGGTCGGGCTTCATAAAGATGATCGGACAGTGCAAGAACCTTTTCGGCGTCAGTTAGTTTTTCTCTCCTCTTCAAATCAAATAGCAAACTCGCTTAAAAAAATTCTAAACTTCAAAATCTGGAGAGTGCATGAAGTGCAAAGCTTCAGGGGTAATGTATCGGCAATGACAGTGCTCTTTTTTGAAAACGCAAAGTATAATGGCGCAAAGCGCAATGGAGACGGCGAAGTGCATTGAGTTAATGAAATGGTAAAATATGGCATCCTGGATTGCGTGTTGGGAGCAGAGACTAGTTTAATCAGCTGAAAGTAGCACATTGTGAGCATAATGCTTTTTGAATTTTGCAAATCGCTAATTGTTGAGATCTTAAAGTTAAACAAATGGGAAATTTGTGTCATGAATTTTGAATTTGTCTCGCTTTCCGGAACAAAAAGTCCCTGCTATTCTAAACAGAAATATATATATAAACACAAAAAGTCAGTCATGTGTATAGACCGCGAAGCGGGCCCTTCGGGCCCCACTTTGGGGTCAAAAATTTGGCTCACACCTAGTTTCCCCCCCCCCCCATGGCCAAAACCCCCCCACCATGGAGGGTTACCGGCCCCCCAAGGGGATGACCCCCCCCATGAAGGTTTCCCCCCCCCCCCCCCAAGATTTTACCTATACCCACACACCCTGCGCTAACTCGTCCCCTAGTTGATAATAGGTGAAATTGTGTCTTGGGGGGGGGGGGGGGGGGGAAACTAGTCGTCAAAACTCTGGGGGGGGGGGGGGGGGGAACTAGTCCTCGATTTTGACGACTAGTTTCCCCCCCCCCCCCCAAGACACAATTTCACCTATTTTCACCTAGTTTTACTGCTGAGCCGTATCAACTAGGGGACGAGTTAGCGCAGGGTGTATGGGTATAGGTAAAATTCTTGGGGGGGGGGGGGGGGGGGGGAAACCTTCATGGGGGGGAAACCTTCATGGGGGGGAAACTTTCATGAGGGGGGGGGGGGGGTTATTGCTTGGGGGGGGGGGAATCTCATGGGGGGGGGGGGAAACCAGGTGTCAGCCAAAAATTTCCCAATCTTCGAAATCTGGAGAGGGGAGAGTCATGTTTGTACTCAATAATTTTTGAGTATTTTTATTGGAGCATACAAAACTGACACCGAAAACCCCTTAAACAATAACTGGTAGAATTGGCAGGAAAAAGCAAACCTGTTCTCCCTAAAAGCGTTTCCTCGAGTAAAAGAAATACAAATGCTAATATGATTGTTGTAGTTTGTTTTGGCGCGCAGTTTCAGAGTGCGCCAAAACAAAGGGTAATATCAGCTATCGCCCATAGGTGCCATTGCATCCTTTTTTATGTAACTCCACCGATTTGGGCGAAAAATACGCAGGAATGGGCTCGCTCGCGCAGCTTGCAGCTCTACTATGCCTCTTTAAAGGCATATCAAATTTTCAGAATGGCAACGTCCGATGGAGAGTGAAGTGGGTGCTGTGATTGTGCCCAACGTGGATCTCCCAGCTGCCGCTCGAAGCGGTGCCCTGCTGCAGTTGGCCAGTGCCCCTTCTCTCCGCGCAATCATCGCCCCTCCTTATTGAGGATCTTGGACGGGGTACAGGCTGACGGCTCCTGTGCCGAAGCTTGCTTCCTCAATCTGTGCGCTCTTCCTCTCTGCTAGCAGTAATAACCTAGGCCATGCGGCCGAAATAAGGGCAAGAAAGATGGCCGCAGAGGGATGGCCTTTCTTGGAGATGCAGCGGAGGAAGCATGAGGTCTGGTGAGCATTTGCAGGAACTGCTTTTCCGCAGTCCTGCTGAAGGGGAGCGGGCAGTGCCGCCTCTACAACAGCCACGCTAGCCAAGTGCAGCGCTGGCAGCTTCAGGCCACTGATAGGCCAACAAGTTTCGTCCTCCTCCAGTGAATCATTTCCTCCTTCACGCAGCCAATGAGTGGTTTTGCAATCTGCTTGTGAATGTACTTTTATGCCGCATAGGGTCAGATGCGTTGGCTGCCTAGGATCCAGTGTGAGACCGCTGCTTTGCGTTATCGTCTGTGCTCATAGTGAAATAAATTGTGGAAAAGCCAGCTTGGGCTCTTTCAATGCTACGATATAGCCACATTTCCATATTGGGTCAGCATACAGGTCCTCTTTTCGACACTTGACCTTAGTACTCTCAAGGCAACTGCATCTGACATAAAGCATTAATTATTTTTATGCAACGCTAAGATCATCATTTTACTGATTAAATTGCGCGATGGATTATTTGCTTTAATTGCGGGGTCTTTAAAGAATCGTTTTTGGGGACAACTGGTGGCACAGAGATGACAAAGTCTCTTTGTGGCAAAGTCCGGGCTTAGCCCATTCAACGAAATGCCCATTCAAGTTCTGCATGAAGGTCCGCCTGTGTGGTGAATCGAGGATCGGCATAATTTTTTGATTTTCCCGATTTATATTGAAAATATCGAAAATTAAACAGTCGAAAATGATAAAAATTAAAACTTTTAATTATTCAGCCAAGTTGACTGAACTTTGTGAAGGTCCGTCTAGGTTTTGTTTTGCGATGTACGGGTTCAATTTGCAATATTAAACACTATTATTTAATGATAATTTAAATACTTAAAATTATATATTTAAATTAGATACTCTTCTGATATTCAGTATTTTGCAGATTCTATAATTGGATGGTTTTAAGGACATTAACTTTAATTACCTCTTAACATTTTCAACTAAGAATGAATAATAAAATAATAAAATCCCATAATCAAAGTTTGAGTTCAAATATTGACTATTTTTGCTTATAGTGCCAAAGAGGTAAACAAATGTTGCAATTGAATACAATGAGCAAATTGGGTTTCAATTCAATGTATTTTCAATGCATAAATTCAATGAATATATCGGCTACCTATCGGCTACCTTGTTACTTTGTTTTACCTGATATTACCTTGTTTTCACTTGTTTGCAGGCTATCAACTTTCTGGGACAGGTCCTGACACCCATCCATGCTTTTCCCGTTCAAACTAGTGGTGCTCAGGCGATTTGCGCAGTTGGCCCGAAAATGCGGCGCGCTTTCCCGCGTAACCTCCTTGCGCACACACTCACACTCCAAGCCTCACCCCACCCTCCTGCCGTCAGTCTGCCTCACTCCCTCCTCTTTCGCAACAGCAGTCCTTCTCGAAGTCTCTTTCGAAGTCCCATGGGCGAGGCAGTGGGGGGATTGAGGCAGTGAGTAGAAGTGTGGAGCAGAAGAGAGAGAGGATGGCGAGTTTCGTGGTGAAAGCGAAGAGGCTGGACGGGCGTGGGGCGACGGTGTCCTTCCCCAACATGTCCAAGAACAGCGACATCAAGGACCTCCAGAAACGCATCGCCGACTCCGAGCTCGCCATCCCCATCCCCAAGCAACGGTCTCCCTCCCTCCCTTTTGCCTTTAGCATACTCTCATGCTCTTTTATGGATGGAAGAGTAAGAGATGGAAGAGGTATTTATTGAAGGCTGTTCATCAACGGGCGGGAGGCGAAGCCGAAGGACACGAAAGGCTGGAAGTACACGCTTTTCGACTACGGCATCCAGAACATGATGGTTCCTCCTTCTTTTTCTTCCATGCCTTAAAATTTATGTTAAATGTGTTTTCAAAATATTTTAGTTACATAAGGAATATGAAAATGTTAAATGGATCAAAAGCCTATTGTTAAAGCCTGTTTTTGCATTTCAATATATTGTGTGAATTAAGTTGAAATGAAAACTATATTTCTCTAGCGCAAAATAAAAAGAGTAAAATAAAAAGCTGTATTCTAAAGCGCTTGAATAATGAAAATAAAAAGCCTGATATCTATCAACGTCTATCATTATATGAACAATTGGTTTGGTTAGATTATTTAGAAATGAAAACATCTACATACATAAAAATATGAAAAACTTATTTGGTTCGACTAGCGTTAAAAAAATGTGCATATAATCCGCCAAAAAACTGAACAGCGCCCGAAAACGAAGTCAAAAGTGGGCTGACACCTGGTTTGGTTTTCCCCCCCCCCCCCCCCCATGGCAATAACCCCCCCCCCCCCCCCATGGCAATAACCCCCCCCCCCCCCCCACCCACCATGGAGGGTTACCGGCCCCCCAAGGGGGGACCCCCCCCTCATGAAGGTTTCCCCCCCCCCAAGATTTTACTTATACCCACACTCCCTGCGCTAATGCAGCCCATAGTTGATACGGCAGTCTAAACAGGGAAATTTGTGTCTTGGGGGGGGGGGGAACTAGTCGTCAAAACTCTTGGGGGGATTTCGACTCGATTTCGACGACTAGTTTCCCCCCCAAGATACAATTTCACCTATTTTCTATGTAAAGCCGTATCAACTATGGGCTGCATTAGCGCAGGGTGTGTGTGTATAAGTAAGTCACTATAGTAGGTGGAAATCTTTGGGGGGGAAACCTTCATGGGGGGAAATTTTCATGAGGGGCGGTTATTGATTGGGGGGGGGGAAATCTCATGGGGGAAAACCAGGTGTCAGCCCAAACGTGTTCATTTAAAATATGGTAATTTTAAAAAGACTGCAGAAAACTTGTTAACTAATGCGTACATCGCCAACGAATACATTTGTGTAAAAGTTTGAGTCTTTGAGTAAACGGCAAAAAACGCGGTTGCCAGTTAGGCAGGTGGCATAAGACGCCAAAAATAGAAAGCACTCCAAGGTGGTGTCGGTGATGGAGCGCGTGGAGCTGGCGCCGGTGAACGGTGGGACGAAGGCGGAAGAAAAGCCCAAAGAGGCCAGCCCCCCGCCACCCATGGAAGAGCGCGAACCCGAAGAGGAGGTTTCCACATCCTAATCAACCTTTCTCTTCAATATCAAATCGCGATGAACATTCTCTAGCCTCTTCCGAAAGCCACGGAGGAAGCGGGGGAGAGTTCGGTTGGCTTTTACTCCTCAATCCTAATCATCTATCGTGAGCCGTGGCCTAACGCAGGGTGAAAAGGAAGAAGGGGAGAAGGGGGAGGCCAAGGACACCCTCACCTTCACCACACTGGACGGAGAGGAGGTTGGCAAACACTAGGGATGGGTGGTTGGTGCAATTGATGGGTGAGGGTGGTTGGTTGAAGTTCGAGGTGCCGCCGGAGGAGAATCCGGAGCCGTGGTGCAAGAAGTGCGAGGACAACCCGAAGAAGAAGTGCCGGGAGTGCAGCTGTCAGATCTGCCACGTCAAGGAGAACGACGAGTCCACCATGCTCTGCGACGAGTGCGAGTTCTGCTACCACACCTACTGCCTCAAGCTCGACTCCGTCCCCGAAGGTTCTCCAACCATTCCTTCACTTCCTTCACTTCACTTCCCAGTCTGTCAGTTGACATGAGAGTTATACTTATCTAAGAGATAGTATGGATGTAAGTTGTGGGTAGGGAGCGAATAGGTGATTGTGTAGGTGACTGGTTCTGCCCGGATTGCAAGCGGGACACGAACGAGATCGTGGGTGCGGGGGCGGACCTGAAGGGTTCGCGGAAGCGCAAGCGCGGCGTCTCCACCAAGGGCGCTGGCTCCCGCGACTGGGGTCGCGGCAACGCCACCGCCTCCGTGGAGAAGCGCACCGACATCGGCCGCGATCACATCGGCCACGTCCCCGACGTCGACGTGGGACAGACATGGACCTTCCGCACCCAGGTCGCCGCCTCCGGAGTTCATCGCCCTCCCGTCTCAGGAATACACTCCAAGGTCCCCCGCCCACTGCTCCCTCGCCCCTAAGAAGGAGGAGTAAAGGCTGGTCCATTGCTAGGGCACGATCTGCTACAGCATCGTAGCCTCGCATGGCTATGAGGACGACAATGACACCGGGGAGGAGCTCGTCTACACCGGCGCCGGCGGCCGTGACCTCTCCGGCAACAAACGCACCAGCGAGCAGAGCTCCGATCAGAAGTGGGACAAGTCCAACCTCGCCCTAGCCCACGCCTGCTACGGCAAGTTCAGCCCCAAAGGTTTCCCCTACCCATCTACCTACCTTCTCATCTACGTCTATAGGTCTATTTGAAGGGGGAGAGGCGAAAGGGGACTGGCGCAAAGGCGTCCCCATCCGAGTGGTGCGCGGGAACAAGCTGGACAAGAAGAAGAAGAAGGGCAAGAAGGGCAAGCGCAGCAGCAAGCGAGCCTCCAAGTCCTCCAAGTCCCCGCCCAGCTCCCCCGCCCCCTCCGAGGAGGAGGACCCCGCCGACAAGTTCCAGCCCCACATCCCCGACGGCGTCAAGCAGGTCTTCCGCTACGACGGCATCTACAAGGTTCTCCTCTCACCCCTTTCCCCCTCCGGCTCTGAGGAGGGAGTGACAAGTCTAGGTGGTGCGCTACTGGCAAGAGAAGGGAAGCTCCGGCTTCCTCGTCTGCCGCTATCTCCTCCGCCGTGACGATGCCACACCGGCGCCCTGGACGGAGGAGGGCAAGGCCCTCATCGAGGAGAAGGGCCTTCGGCTTCAGCTCCCCGACGGATCCTACCAAAACGTTCTCCCCTCCCTTCTTTCATCCCCTTCCTCGTCTGCCGCTATCTCCTCCGCCGTGACGATGCCACACCGGCGCCCTGGACGGAGGAGGGCAAGGCCCTCATCGAGGAGAAGGGCCTTCGGCTTCAGCTCCCCGACGGATCCTACCAAAACGTTCTCCCCTCCCTTCTTTCATCCCCTTCCTCGTCTGCCGCTATCTCCTCCGCCGTGACGATGCCACACCGGCGCCCTGGACGGAGGAGGGCAAGGCCCTCATCGAGGAGAAGGGCCTTCGGCTTCAGCTCCCCGACGGATCCTACCAAAACGTTCTCCCCTCCCTTCTTTCATCCCCTTCCTCGTCTGCCGCTATCTCCTCCGCCGTGACGATGCCACACCGGCGCCCTGGACGGAGGAGGGCAAGGCCCTCATCGAGGAGAAGGGCCTTCGGCTTCAGCTCCCCGACGGATCCTACCAAAACGTTCTCCCCTCCCTTCTTTCATCCCCTTCCTCGTCTGCCGCTATCTCCTCCGCCGTGACGATGCCACACCGGCGCCCTGGACGGAGGAGGGCAAGGCCCTCATCGAGGAGAAGGGCCTTCGGCTTCAGCTCCCCGACGGATCCTACCAAAACGTTCTCCCCTCCCTTCTTTCATCCCCTTCCTCGTCTGCCGCTATCTCCTCCGCGGGGGGGGCCCCCCCCCCCCCCCCCCGTGACGATGCCACACCGGCGCCCTGGACGGAGGAGGGCAAGGCCCTCATCGAGGAGAAGGGCCTTCGGCTTCAGCTCCCCGACGGATCCTACCAACTCCCCCCCCTTAGAGATTAAAAGGTAAAGACAGACGGGAAGGCACACGATCCCGGCGGCAACGCGCCCAAAGAGGGGACTCGAAGTCAAAGCAAGAGGCGAGCGGGAACGAAACGCCCAAACCGCGCCACCCCCCCCACCCCCCCCACCACCCCCACCCCCCCCCCCCACCGCCAAAACGCCTCAAAGCCATGGGCCACGTCAAGTCCGAGAGCTGCAAGAGCGATCCGCTTCCCTACAAGGCCGCCGATGGCGTCGCGGTTGGAGAAGAGCGGGTTGACGCTCGGGTGCAATGGGCGGCACCGTACTGTCGCACCTGGCGGGACACCGAAAGCCAGCATTTCGGCCACGTCAATGCAAGAGCTGCAAGAGCGATCCGCTTCCCTACAAGGCCGCCGATGACATCCAGGTTAGAGAAGGCGGGGTTGACGCTGGGGTGCAATGGGCGGCACATGCTCTGTCGCACCTGCACCGCCCAAAACGCTCAAAGCCATGGGCCACGTCAAGTGCGAGAGCTACAAGAGCGATCCGCTTCCCTACAAGGCCGCCGATGACATCCAGGTTAGCGGAGGCGGGGTTGACGCTGGGGTGCAATGGGCGGCACATGCTATCTAGCCCCTGCACCGCCGAACTGCTCAAAGCCATGGGCCACGTCAACTGCAAGAGCTGCAAGAGCGATCCGCTTCCCTACAAGGCCGCCGATGACATCCAGGTTAAAGAAGGCGGGGTTAGCGCTGGGGTGCAATCGGCGGCGCATGCTCTGTGGCCGCCCCTCAACCGCCAAAACGCTAGAAGCCATCTGGGCCACGTCAAGTGCGACCTACGGGGCGATCTCCTTCTCCTACAAGGCCGCCGATGACATCCTGCAGGTTGAGAGAAGGCGGGGTTGACGCTGGGGTGCAATGGGCGGCACGCTGCTCTTTGGCCACCCTGGCCAGCGGCGAAACGCTCAAAGCCATGGGCCACGTCGAGTGCGGGAGCTCACCAGCGATCCGCTTCCCTACAAGGCCGCCGATGACATCCAGGTTAGAGAAGGCGGGGTTGACGCTGGGGTGCAATGGGCGGCACATGCTCTGTCGCACCTGGGGCGG
>JASANA010002052.1:0-14987 GCA_030248095.1 Ptycholaimellus sp. GST1_10
ATGGGCGCGTCAAAACAAAGGCCAGGCATCTGGCCTCAAACCAAACCAAGAAGTTGTCAAAAGAACTTAGAAACCATTTCAAGCGAGAAAAAACCGCCAAAGCGAGTCCAAAGACTAAAATAACGAGCAGTTTTTGAAAAACTACTGTTTCCGCCTTTAGACGATAATGAAATTTTTAAAATGAGGCCCGTGCGCCAGAAAAATTTGCTCAGGATTGATAGAACAGCAAGAAACTAAAAGAACGCTCATTCCGTTTTTATATTTTTCTGGTTTTTCCACGTGGCCATTGTTCCGTGGCAACGTAATTGCTTTGGGTGTGTGCTGCAGGCATAATTGTTGGCACAGTGGGCATGAACGGAAGTCGAAGGAAGTAAATTGCATATAAATGAATGAGAGGCAGAGCAAATGAATGGCTAATCAACATTGAAATTAAACTGAGCCTGGAGAATGTTCTTATTTCGAATTTCTCTCCCCTGCTTACTATTACCATGACACAGACACTAAGCATTGGCCTGCTCTGCTTCGTCTTTCTCGTTAGCTTTCATTATTCAATTTGGACATAACATCGTCCTGCGATATCTTTACAAACAGTTATCAAAGTGCAGCAAAGTGATAATTGCAAAAAAAAACCAGCAAAACTATTCCAAAGGTTGGCCAGGCTGCCAGTACCTGCGACACTGCTTGCCAGCAGGCGTACCGAGAACACCGTCAACGTGTCTTTGAAGCTGTCCCACTTTTTTCTTTTCCTTTACAGTAGAGGATGAAGCTTGGCTTATTTTCAGAGCCAGGAGGTAACCGCTGCAATACGGACGGCACTGAAGGAGGAGCAAGCTCAGGCCGCCTCAGCCCTAGAGCAGGAGGCTGTTCTGTACGCCTACCGCACCATCTTCTCTCCTGCCTTCAAGAACTGCTACGGCACCGATGACACTCAAAGTATGCGCCCCACTTTTGCTGCCATCCGTTTTGGAGGCAGAAAACGTCTGCCGGCTTGTTCACCTGCATCAGCGGAGAGCTGGGGAAGCCAGAGATGGAGAACCATTACAATTTGTACCCATCTCTTCGCACCCAGATCCCCAGCGCTCTCAACAGAGTCGAAAGCATCCTTGCTTCCGCTCCCCAAGCTACCACACAGCCACCTGCTCAAGTCACCACCCAGCCTCCTGTCCAAGCCAGCACCCAGACTCCTTCTCAAGTCACAACCCAACCTCCTTCTCAAGTCACCACCCAGCCGCCTCCCGTCCCCACAACTCTCCTTCCCAGCACCCAGACAATGCCCAGTGATTTTGCCTATCGTTGATATGGCTTTCAGGGTAACCGTAGCCAGGCTTGCAGGCAACCCATTGCCGGAGCAAGCGAAGGCCAAAATTCTGGAAGAAGTCAACCTCTGCCGCAGTGCTGTGCAGTCCAGCTTCGGTCCCCTGCAACCCATGGTGCCCTCTTTTATATCCTCTCCAAGTCCTGCTGGCCAAAAGTGCTCAAATGCACAACCAATTGAAGACCTGGAGTTCGGAGTTGGCGGCCTTCGCGGCGGATTACTTCAGAGCGTGAACCACTCCGCGGTCTGCGATCGCTGCCAAGGCCTCCAGGGCAAGGCGGCCGGGGAGAACCTCGCCGCCGGCGAAAATCCAAACTGGAACATCAGTCGACCGGCTGATTTCGTTCCCCCACTTCCACCCGGCTGTTCGCTTCCTTTATTAAGCCAACGCCTCTACAGGACCAAATGATCGCCAGGGCGCACAACGGCTGGTGCGACGTGGAACGCCAGGATTTCAACAGCGCAACCAACACCTGCGCTGCGGGCAAGGACTGCGGACACTACACCGCCGTCCTTTTTCTTTGCACTTTCCTCGCCCTCTCTCTCTAGCCCCCTCTCATTCCTGCAGCTGGTGTGGAGGGAGTCGACGGAGGTAGGCTGCGCTGTGAGCGAGGTGAAGCCAGTGAATGAGTACCTCTTGGCCTGCGTCTACCGAGCCCCGTATCTCTTTTTTGCCTGCTCAATCCGTTGGGGAGAGAGAATGGGAGAGAATTGCAGAAGCAACGTGAATGGACTGCACCCGTACGAGCGTAGCAGCAGCTCACCCGATGCCGGCATCTGTGAATTCTACAACTGTCCTCCCTAGACATTTGGGGCTTAGAAAATTATTCTATGCTAGCCAAGTTTTTCTGTTATAAAAACAATGTTGAACCATAGCAAACAATCAACACCATTTTTGCGAACAGACCAAAAAACTAGAGCCGAAAACCACACAACAGGATAAATACTTGTGAAAAGAAATATTTTTTGCTGAAACATGACGATTATGGAAAAAATTAGTTTTAGTAAATGTTAGCCTATTCTACAATCACAAATTACCGCCAACACCGATTCAATTTGAAGAGCTGGTTCTCGATGCCATTTAGGCGGGACAATGGAAGCAGCATAAAGCTTTAATTGGTAATAACTTTTTGTTCTTATAGCAACGTTGTTCGTTTCCAGGCCCAGGAGACTGAGTTTTTCCTCTCCTTCACAATGCTCTGCAATCAACTTCTCATCAACTTCTCACTTCTGTAAAACCGGAGATGCTTTTTCGTACCTACCGTGCTGGGCAGGAAGTCTTCATAATTTTTTCAATTAACTATAACTCAAGATATACTCAATATTTTTAATGAAAATTTATCAGAACATGCACTTAATAGTTGCCTACATTTTGATAAATTTTTATCCAAAACGGATTATATCTCAGGGATTTATGATAATTTTTGTAACACCTGTCATTGTGTAATAAATCACTGTAAAACTAGAAGAATATTGCAAGTTGAATTAATTTTTTTCCATTTCATGCCGTTTTCGGGTTGTTTGCTATAAAACAAACAAAAACAAATATTAAGGCATCATTCTGATGTTTTTTGTGATATTTCAAATGATATCTGCCAAACAAATTTCAATTAGAAAATCGAAGAAATTGCTTAGTTTGCTGTAAAACTGATGACTCACGCTACATAAATGATCATAAATCCATGAGATTTAATCCGTTTTGGATAAAAATTTATCACAATGTAGACAACTCTTATATGCATGCTCTGACAAAGTTTCATCAAAAAATATTGAGTAGTTCTTGAGCTATAGTTGATTGAAAAAATTATGAAGACTTCCTGCCCAGCACGGTAGTTGTACGCATGATTTCAATTTGCTTCAATCAATTTCAATCACAAATCCCACGAAACCTTGGTACAAAAAATGACTTATGCGTGGAGGAATATAAACTTTTCTAACTTAAGAAGCATTTGCTGAGAGAAGCAAGGTCGGGAAGCAAGTTGGAAAGGGGTGGGATCCGATTTTTTAGAACCAATTTTTTTGATTGGTTTTTGAAAATACATAACATTTTAAGATATTTCACCAAGTGGAACCTGATATTGATCAGCATATGGCCCGCAATGAGCTTGAACAGTTTTGCTGGTCAGCCTTGTATGCAACACTATGATGTGTCAGGCTTGAGCACAATTTATGAATCTGAGCTCAAGCAAACTATGGACTTATGGATATCAAATTGAAGCTAAAAGCCTTCCAAAAACGATGGTGATCCTTGATTTGAGCAATCGGTTAATCAAAATCTCTAAATTGGAAAAACATGTGGGAAACCTAAATTTTGTCCAATTTTGGGCAATCAAAAAAACTTCTTACTCAACATTTTTGTTCATAGTGTACATAAACGGTGCCCAAAGGCGTTTTTCTCATAAAATTCTGGTCCAGATTGCAGTGTTAGAATATGAAAAATGGGGTGAGCAAACTGGAGGATTTTCAGTTTTATGGTAGCCACTCAGGATTTGGGCCTATGCTATAACATAGGAGAAAAATTCGGTAAAACATTTTGGTCTCCAAAATAGGTTTTTCTGCCATAAATTATTTCTTTGGGCCCATCTGCTGGTGTCTTTGTAATAAAAATTGCCAAAAAAGATTTTTAAATCAAAATTTTGAATAATTTTATTTACCAATCCTATCTGGAATATATAGTCTAAAGATGTGCAAAAATCAGATTCATAAATTGTGCTCAAACCTGACACATCATAGTGTTGCATACAAGGCTGACCAGCAAAACTGTTCAAGCTCATTGCGGGCCATATGCTGATCAATATCAGGTTCCACTTGGTGAAATATCTTAAAATGTTATGTATTTTCAAAAACCGATCGAAAAAATGAGTTCTAAAAAATCGGATGCAACCACCTTTGCTCCTCTCGTACATTGCTTCTTAAGCATTTTTAATAAAGACCAAAAAATTTTAAGGCCAGCTTTAACATAGTTTCTTAATCAACCCCAAATTATTATGTATTATGCCGGAAGTCAATCTGTCTTAAAAACTGCTATTTTTACCCTCAGCGAATTCGAAAGCATGTGCTGCATTTTCAATCTATTTCTAAACCTAGAAATCTATCTTTCTATCTTTCAATCTATCCAACACACCAATCTGATATCTTATCGCATCTGCAAATCTGCGTTCATTGTTAAAGCATCACAACAGATATACAGATAAAAACACAACAAACAAAAAGAAAATTTTTTAAAAGTTTAAAATGAGATGCTCGGCTTGTCCCATTGAAATAACAAGGTCCTTGCTGCCTATTCATTTGAGCCGAATTCATTTGGGTCCTGTTGCCAGCCAACCACAATGGAAATGTGACGACTGTGACTTTAGCACCTCGCTCGCATCCCAAGCTGCTTTTTACCCTTTCCTTCTTCAACATCAACCCACCAGACTTCAACTGCCATCCCAAGTATTAATTCAGCGACTCGAAGACCTGCAGTCATCCAATTTCAGGAATCAGAAAGATTTAATTTGTGCCTCGCCAAAAACAAAAACATCAGAAAGTGGCGATTCAATCTCCGAAGTGATTCCTCTAGTCGAAATGAAGCCAATGAGGGAAATTTCTTGCATAATCGCCAGCGAACAAGTCTGTCTGCGGTGTTCCCAACGTCTGCACTTAGCCAATAGAAAGCTATTGTTAAAATAATCTGGAACTTTTGTTTCGAACTTTCAAAGCTTGGCAGGTCCATGCGAGTTGATCACCTACGCGACCACATTGTGTCCTGCTTCAAAGTTCGCCCATTCCAGTGCGGATCATGTGGATTTCGGACAGGGCGAAGATGCACAATTCAGCGACACCAAAAGCTAAAAGCTGAATGCAGGTTGCCCTAACTTTGTCGAAGAAATTCCAATCCATACGCAGTGGTTTCACAGAATGTTTCGATATGCCTGACCATATTTGGAAAGGTTTTTAAAATATTTCTGATCAAAATGGCTATTTCTTGACATTTGTCTTTCGTGTTACGAGGGCATAAAGCAGTCAAGAGTAATGTTGGTGTCGCGATGCCAATCAAAAGGAATGATGTTGGCATCAAAAAATGTGATGCGCGCATGAGTCAATTACGAGAAAACTTTATACAAAGTGGACTGAAAGGCCGGACGTTCGTAAAAAATGTTCCGAATGGAAAACAGCGCCATTCTCGCAATGAAATACAACCTCCTCTAAGCATCCCAAGCCATGAAAAATGGAGCTGATTCAACAACTTTTGCATAATAATACTAAACAATGAATACATAAAAAAATTGGGTTGAAATTGACCTCAAACCAATTTTTGGGTTTCGCAGATGTTTGAAAATCATGTCAGGTTTTTTTGAAAGATGGTCGCAGATGTTTGAAAATCATATTTTTGTGCCCTGGTTTCTTGGGCGGAGAGGAAAATTAATTGGCCTACAGCCATGGCCCAATTCATGCCAGCGATTTTCCGCCAATGAAATAATCGCCTACTAATGCTCTCCTCTCCCTCAAGGATAGGCTTCGCTGTTCCTTTGACTGCATGCGAAAGATGAAATGCTAGAAAGCGAACGAGTATGTAGATGCGGTAGCGCGCCCGCTCCATGGCGAAGATGAGGAGCGCCAGGACGCAGACGAGGACGTAGAGGATTATGACGCCGTAGAGATTCGGCAGGCTCAGCTGCTTCTCCAGCGGCTCACAGTCTTTGGGGCCCTGGCTGTGGTACTTACGGCTGCCAATCCTGCCTTCTCTCTTCAATCCTCTTACAGCGGCAAAGCCAGGCCAACTCAATCCATCCGATGTAGGCATGCGCCCGGTTGATGGCCTGGTCGAGGGTGGCCTTGAGCTGGGTCTCCGTCTGCCCGAGTGGGAAGGCGAGACGGGAGGCGGGGATGAAGGGGTCCCGGTGGTAGCTAAGGTCACAGGAGGCGTCCAGCTGGGCTCGCACTGCGCTCAAGATCATCGTCCAGCCTATCGTGCCTGCATAAGCGCTTCTGCCTCTCAATCCTCTTTCACCAAGCCTCCAGCAGCCGAACCTGCAGGCTCGGAGGCAAGGATTTCGAAGCCCTCGGGTATGTCCTGTCCAGTGCGATGAGGCTTTGATGGGGAATGGGGTGAATGAGGAAAGAAACCTTGAGGCCGAGGTAAGGATTGTATTGGATGGCGTCGCGCATGCTGCTGCTCCAGGGCACGTTGGGGTCTAGAAGATTGGCCTCCGCGGCCGTCGTTGCCTCCACCATGTACTTGGCCTCGCCTTTCTTTACCAATGCTGCAACTGCCCTCTCTGTCAGAAGAAGAGGTGATTGATGATTTGTGGAACCAGCGAGCTCGTTGATGTTCTTGAAAGGCTCCACTTTAGGCTGCATGAGGAGGGAGGTAAGGAGGCCGCCTTCGTAGAGACGGAGGAAGAAGATGGCGAAGATCCCCATTAGACCCATGAGATAGCGAAAGCTGTGTGTCGTCTGGCAAATTGAACCTTTCAGCCCAGGATGAAAGAGTTGGAGTGGAAAGCCTGTGAGAAGCGGGAGGGTAGGCCGGACCACTGGTCGGAGACCATTTGTGTGATTTGCCAGAAGGATTCACGCTTCAAAGTGCTTTTAGTTCTAGACGGGGACAGGTCCGTTCAGGGAGACCATGTGAAGGTGCCAGGGCTTGAGGCGCTCTTGTTCTTCGAATGCGAAGAGCATGGAGTTTGCGGTGAGGAAGAGGAGGAAGGCGAACATGGTGACCAGGGTGATGGCCCAGATGGCGGGTGTGAAGACTCTCACAAGGGCCGCGAAGTTTTGCGAAAGGTCCGGTGTTGCTTTCAGAATCATCACATTCTCCCTGTTCGTCATAATCTGCCTCTCCTGAAGAAGGAAAAGGGAAAGGAACGAGAAAAGTGTGGGTGTAGCAAAGCCAAGACAGCGACTCCGCTTCTCCCCAATGATGTACTCGGTGGATATCGTGTGCACGGTTCCATTGATCACGTCACCTTCAAATCTTTCTTTCGTCTTTGTCAATGAACAGTGCTGCGCAATTCACTTTTGAGGAAATTTATATGAGACAAAATAGTATGTAGCGAAGTGGTTTGTGAGTACCCAGGGCACCGGAATAGATGCAAGGTGAGTATGGCTTGCTGATGTCAGTGCCCCAGTCTAGCGTTGGCGGGTATTGGTGGGCCACCCAGCTGATGTTGGCCAGCGCCAGAACATAGCCCAGGACCTAGCGTTTAATGAAAGATCACTGATATGACGGAGGCTGAGCTGGGAGCTTGCCTCGTTGCTGATGCCCGGCATGCGACAGGTGGCTGTGGGGAAGAGCGTTTTCTCAGCCCATCCGCAGTGAGTGGTCAGCGGTGCCCACTCCGCCAGGCCGAGCACAAAGACATCGCCGGGCTTCCAAGGCATTTCTCGGCTAGTCACTGAGCGGCCATTCGTCACCTGCCCTGAGCCCACGCGTTTGGCTGGACTCGCAAGAACAGGGGTCTTGATTGAGGCGGCGCTTTTGCTCTTGCGTTCGTACCTTATCAGGGCTCTATTGTTATCCTCAATTGACAGGTTTATTCTTATTCACAGCTTTCTGTTTGAGCGGTGTGCGGCCCATTTTTTTGTCAACAATCAAATGTCCTTTTTGTAGATCCCCAGAAATGAACATCAAATTGTCAACGTATGAAATCTAAAAGTTTAGCAACACTCAAAGTTTATCGACTTCTCAAAGTTTTCCGTAATAGTTGCATTTTTGCGGGCAGCATTTTGCCTCACTTGGAACACAGTCAATTATTACAAAAGCAAACACTCGTTGCACCCATTACCTTACCATACAACCAATAACCATTACCCTACAACTACAGGATATCCGTTTCCCGAGGACTGCCATTCATATGGCATTCAATTGTCAATAAATGCCTCTAAAAGGAGGGCAGGAGAGGTTAAGGGTTGGCAGAAGCACTCGGCCACGGCTCATTGGCCTTGGCAGTTGAACGCAGTGCCCAATTTTAGGCGTTCGGCTTCAATGCAACTCACACTCCTCACCCCTCCACTGCACCACAATACACTCCCTTCTCTTTCCGCGAACTTCACTCTCAGAGCCATTCATTGCGCCTTCACGACCCTGAGCTTCTTCGGAAATTGAAGTGAACGCAATTAGAGTCCACTTAGTTGCGAGAAGCGGCAGGCATTTAAGGCCCTTCGTCACCGCTGATGCATTTCATTGCAAACCTCTTTTTCAATGTAACATGTCATGATAAAAGATTAACTGCTCAAGGGAACTTTTTCATCTCATATTCTATTTATTTAAGAACAATGTGCTGATCCTCAAATTGGATTTATGACGTAAACTATTTTCGTTTTCATCCAGTTTGTTAGAGCGTGGGGCAGGCATCAGCAATTGCCTTCAATCTATCACTGGACCCTGGTAACCCGAATCGGCCCCTCCCCCCCTGTGCCCTTGCATTGGCCTTGTTGGTGTTTTTGGGGACAGCCTGTGTGTAGGCTGCCTTTGACACCTGCAGAGGTGACGCTTGGAGGATGACATCGTTTTTCTCGCTCAAGCGTGCCAAGAGTCCCATCAATTCTCTTGCAAAAGTATCTTGGAGGACCTGACAGAAACAAGCATCGGTGAGCCCCAGTTGCTGTGAGCAGTATGTTCGATGAACTGGAGATCGTTGCTATCATTCTTCGCTTTTAGACAATCGACTGGTTATACTTTTATCAATTGCTAACCCAGCCCACCAATTTCCAGCAAACCTCACCAATCCTTGGTCCCATGTTTCTGTTGACCTTGAAACATATTTCTTTGTGATGTAAGCACTTTTTTGTTGCAGCCAGTTTTCGAGGCAGCCGTCATCTGTCGATGGATAAAGGTTTGGGAATAAGGCAAGAGGGAGCTAAAAGTGCTGGATTTGAAGTGATAGATTGGCCTGTAGGAGGATGGAGGCGTGGGGTGGATCTGGTGGCTCGCTTCCGCTTCCGGTTTCCGCCCAGCCTGCACCAACCCTGCCGGTGACCTTTACGCCCTGCCCTTCTGTGATATAAACCTCTTTCTTCATTTACTCTTCACTCATTCTACTTCCATTCATCCCATCCCAGCCACTCTTCATTCATCCTAGTATACCAGTGTGGGCCAAAGCTGACATCATCGACCATGATCCCATCTACTCAGCCTCAACTGTCAGATGAGTGTAGCACCATAGTTGCGATTGCAACTGATATGATACGACCTCCCATGTCTTGGCCTTGCTTCATCTACTCATCCAGCGTCTGTTGTGGTCAATGTTTGGGTGCCTACAAACTTCTCCGTAAGGGTCGGCTAAACCGATTGTTTTCCAACGTACATCGTCATCCATATCCAATTGTTTCCTCTTATGAAGGATATAATTAGTCGGCTGACTCCTAGAACCCCCCCCCCAAGACTTACACCCCCCAAGATATACACCCCCCCCAAGATATACAACCCCCCAAGGCATATATATTGAAAATTTTTTTATTGCTTTAACATACTTCTCTTTAAATATCTCGAAATTTAAACTCACGGAATTTTCATGTATATGATTAAATACCTACTTTTTTTACAAACATAGTTAGTCTATACCGGATGGCGGGCACATGCCTACCAGGAGTAGGGGCTTGTCCCCTACCAGGAGTTCCTTTCAAGATTCCAACTCAAAAGCTTAGGTGCATGCTCGTCCTCGACGAGGTCATGACTGTGGCAGTACCTACTAGTTAGTCTATACTGAGTTCATTGATGTTTTAAAGTGCTCAACTCGGTAAGGACTAACTAGTAGGTACTGCCACAGTCAAAGGACGAGCCTTTTAGTTTTTGTGTTGGCTACGCCCTATATAGCGGTATAGACTAACTAGTAGCATGACGAACACGGTATAGACTAACTATGTTTCAAAATAGTAGGTATTTAGTTGCTTAGAAAAAAATTCCTTGAGTTTAAACTTCGAGATATGTAAAGAGAAGTATGTTGAGAAGAGAATTTTCAGTATACATGCCTTGGAGGGGTGTAATTCTTGGGGGGGGGGTGTATATCTTGGGGTGGTTCTAGGAGCCAGCCAATTAGTCTGCTCATTCATCTCAAAGCAACCCGCCTCACGTGTTCGTTCAATTGGTCACGTAGCAGGGAAAGCAAAGGCGCTGCCGAAACCAGACGCATGGGCAGCAGTGCCATCTGCGTGGGGCAAAGAAGAAGCGCTTTCCTTTCCCCCATCTCGCATGAAGCAGAAGGGCGCCGGAGCGCATCGCTTGACCGAATTCCTCCCTCCACCTGCCCCATCCGCCGCTCCATTTGAGGAGGGCCAGTTCACTGCTCCCTCCACGAATAGGCTGTGCTGCAGGGGCCGGTTTGGCGGCCTTTCAATTCATGCTCCTCCTTCTCCTCCTCAGCCCCTCAAGAGAGAGAGGCCTTCTTGGAGTACGCGGCAGAAAACTCGTTCTGCCCCGCCCTCTGCCCCACAGAATGGCCATTCAATGGCCCCTCTCGCTTTTTGCCCTCCCTATTCTGCATCTTTGACCCTTTTTCAGCCAGCTTGAGCCTGATTCTAAATGTCATTTATTATGCGCCATGAGAAAGAGGTGTTGGCATGGAAAGAAATCGCATCACTCAATCCGGCCGTTTTATGAACTCTCTTGACTTGACTGGCACCAAAGGTAGCCCAATGACTTGACTGGCATCTCTTGTTGGCCCCTTCTGTTTTTATGGCGCTTCAATAAGGAGCGTACGCAGTATCCTTGTGCAGCCGGCTTAGGGCAGGCCAGCAGAGATGAACACCAGCCCATTGCCACCAACAGCTTCCCAATTCCCTCATCAGTCTTTGCGCTCAAGGCAGCAGGCTAAGCCGACTTCAGTTTCAAATCTTGGTTGATTGGCGGTGTAGGTTGAGCCGAAGTGGGGAGGATGAGGGAATGAGGGGCAGTGAAGAGGGTGTGTGGGTGTTGCATAAACTGCGAGGGGCGTGGACGCCCCGCCCTTGATAGTCCATGATCGCGTCAGCCAACCTGTCCTCAGTCTTTCTGGCCTGTCCATTACACCGCTTTTTCGCCCCGCTTCTTCAACTCCAAAAGACTTTGCGCCAATTTCCGCTTCATTCACCTTCTCGAACTAATTAGAGCCAGTTTGAGAGGATATAGGAGGAGTTGAGGAGAGGGCAGAGAAGGAGGAGACAGAGAAATGCGACTTTTGTGTTTATTCAGTTACATTACTGCCTTGAACAGGTACGCTATATTTCTTTTTTCAATAGCTATCTCAGATTTCAGTGAAGTACTTAAAAGTAGCACTTTGTCCTTAAATTTTGAATTTTCTTTAATTCTAGCTTTGTTGGAAATGTACAGCAGCAAATTGAAATCATTTTGGTTGCAAGGGGTCTAGTGGAGGGTCTACGAAGTATCGACAACGGACTTGCGCCCCCGAGATCGTGGTGCAGCCCATGGACACTGTCTTTGAGCGTTCTCAACCTATATCAGCTGCCAAAGAACTTAGTTGATTTGTGCCGTGACTTTGCAGCCAAGTGCACGGTGACGGGGGCTCAGCTGGACCTAATGTTCATCCTGGACTCTTCCGGATCGCTGAAGGAGAAATTCGGAGAGGTCAAAAATGTCATCGAACGCATCCTCAACACCGTCGCCGTCGGCATCAACGCTACCAGGCATCCCCTTTCCATTCAATGTGCCGGAGTTTTTCACTTATTACGCGGCTTAATGGGATGTTTGAAAGATGTAATTGGGTTGGTGAAAGATCTTTCCGTATCCTTCCCATCCATGTTGACATAGCGCTTCCTGTTTCTCCAGTTTATCAGAATAATTTGAATCATGCTGTTAGAAAAAATCGTATTTCAATGACGAGGTGTAATTATTTTCATACATTTTCTGTGGCTTATCTGACGTCAATTTGGTTTCTTTGATTAGATTAAGATCTGGTGAGAAGAACAATGAAGACAGAGGATGGCTAGGAAACCGGCTTGAGTAGGGGTCAGTGAGGATCCTAAAAACCACCTGTGTCGTCCCCAATCAGCCTTACCCTTGAGGCTCATATTGGGCTCAATTTTGTCATTAAACCAGAGCAACATGCTTATGGTAATTGCATCAAAAATATACAACAATTTAATATTTGTCAGTTTTAACAGTTCTGTGGAAATTTTTCAAAACGTTAGGTTTTTAAATTCGATAATCCAATGCAGAGTGGGCCTGATCAACTACTCAGGCGTCCAGAGAACCGAATTTCACTTCAACACTTTTACGAGGAAAAGAAATATCATGGAGGTGAACCTATTTTGCTGCGCAAAAGAACTTAGTCTGCACTTTTGTGCTATTATTGGCAGGCAGTGGACACAGTGCGATCTCTGAAAGGCATCACTAAAACCGGTGCCGCCCTCCAGTTTGCCATGCAGGAATTTGAGGCCCAGCACGTTTTCACTGCTTCCCAAATGCTGGATCAGTGTGAGAGGAGTATTTGAACAGGGTGTGCGAGGCAATGACGTGCCCAAAATAGTCTTCCTGCTCTCCGACGGGCGAACCCACGACTACCCCAATGATGTTCAGTTCGGCCAGGCTTTGCGCAGCTTATTCCCGCCAGGGGTTCGCCTACACTATTTTCACTGTCATTTTCAAACAAAACCTTTAGAAACTGCCTTTTTTAAACAACAAATTATAAGCAAGGTCACTGAGCGATTGAATTGGTTGAAGGTGCTGGATATCTGGGCTTACGGAACGGGCGAGTACGTGGCCTTCTCTGCACTGCGGGAGATTACACTGGAGCAAAGCAAGATCGTCTCCAACCGAGACCTGCATCGTCTGGAGAGCATGTTCGCCCCCTTCAAGGGTGTCGAGGTCTGCGAAGAGGTCTTCCCACTCTCCTCCCCTCCACCTCCTCACTCCACGCCTTCAGCACCTTCTTTCAGGTTCCAACGTGCGTTCCCGGCTCGGACAAGCCGCTGGACTTGTTGGTGATCCTGGACGCGTCCACCTCGCTGGACGAACGCTTCGACGAGCAGGTGGCCTTCGCCCGCCGTCTCATCACTCCCATGAACATACACCCTGACGCAGTTCGCCTCGCCCTTATCACCTTCTCCACCAGCCAGAAGCTTCAGGCACACCTCCTTCCTCTACTTTCTCCTCTCCCCTCTCACTCCTCCCCCCGGTTCAGTTCGACTGGGGCCGCTACAGAGGGACAGAGGAGGTGCTGGAGTTTCTGTCCAGGCTGCGGCCGCGTACAGGCACCACCAACACTCGCTTCGCCCTGAAGCAGGCGGCGGACATGTTCGCGGCGCCCTGGCTCTACGGTTGTGGCCATCTTGGCTGGCATAGAAAGGGCGTAGGGGGTTGGTGAGCGGTGTGCGGTCAGGCAGGTGGGCGGGAGGAGGCGGAGGTGGCCAAGGTGGCGGTCATCCTCACCGACGGCCACAGTCGCTCCTCGCCGCAGTTCCTGGCCGCTCGCCTTGTGCGGGAACTGGGCGTCCTCGTCTATGCCGTCTCTGTTTCCGCACAAGCTCGCATTGACTACCGTGAACTCATCGTGTTACCCATTCTTGCAGCCTTGCAAAAGGTCAGCTTTGTAATTGGGAGCAGTAGATAGGCTGACAGCGGGGGAGCAGAGGCGTGTGTTCACGAGGGACAACCTGAACAGCTTCGAGGAGACCTTTGTCCAGCATATTGGCTTCGGTTGCCCGGGCCTGGAAGGCTTCAGCACCGATGACTTTGTGCAAGGTAAATCTTTTATCTATCGCCTTGTTAAAATATGATAAATGTGGGACCAAAATTTTTTCATTTTCTTCAAAACGGAGCTTTTGAATCAAATCTGATGAATGTGAAGATAAAAGATGCTGGCAGGCGTTCGAGGCTCGGTGAAGATCCGGTGTCAGAAGAATGTGGTGGAAGTGCGAGTGCGTACGATCCGTCCCTTCGCGGGCTGGCTGTACGTGAAGGAGCACTTCGAGAGCTCCGCCTGCGTCGCCCGCGGCGATGACAGTCGCCAAATTGTCCTCACCATCCTGGACTCACAGTGCGGCGTCAAGGCCACCCCTTTCGTTTCCTCTTTCCCTCCTACATCCTTCTACAGGAAAATATTGAAAGATATTGCAGAGGAACCTCACCCACTCCGGCTACCACTTCAACTTCACCGCCATGCTCCAGTTCCACCCGGAGATTGTGACCCGCGTGGACCAAGGCCTCGAGATTGAGTGCATGCACAACGAGTTCGTCCCACCCTCCCTCACCAACGAGCTCCAGAATCGCGTACTCTCCATTTTCAATTAATTTCGTCAAGCTGGGCCAGAATGGTGGTGATTGAAGCGTGGGATGCCCCTGCTGGAAACGCGGTGCAAGTACGAGCTGCGAAAGTTCGGTCTGGATTGCGTGGCACTGGATGCTCGGGTGGGCGAAATCCTGCACCACCACTGGACCTGCAACAATGGTCCTATTTCTTACTCTACGCTCTGAGAGCAAGAGAAGAAGTGCAGATGTCTACGCCATCCTGGTCCACGACTGCTTCGTGGAGTCTGATGAAAAGACCCTGGAGATTATCGACAGCCAAGGGTAGAAACCTCATCCAATTTCCATCACGAGCCTTTGAGCCTCTACTGTGCGAGTCGATCAAAGCTTTCTCTGAAGCGAAATCTGTCATTCTGAGCAGCACCACATGGAAAGAATGTGTAGAGGAAGAAATAATGGAGGGGATGGTTAAGGTGCTCAGTGGATCCGTACATCCTGGAGACACCC
>JASANA010002053.1:0-35126 GCA_030248095.1 Ptycholaimellus sp. GST1_10
ATTTCTTATGTTTTTCATTAATGGCTCTGTGTTCATATGTACTTTACCGGATGAGCTTTGCTCCAGAAATGTTTGGCGGTGGGTTGCATGCATCAGTTCCAATGGCTTCAATTGCAGTTGTAAGTTTCGGGTGTTTGTTGACTGCCAGTGTTGAGGCTTGGAGATCACGTGATACCCCAGCTCCATTGAAAATTCATGGTGGTACCCTTCGCTTATCTTCTTATTTTTATGGCAATGCTGGTATTATTTCAATAATTTCATGTTTCGCTGGTATATTTGTTGTCACAAAAGATATGCAGTCTATGTCCGATTTGGTTCCTTTTCACACAGAACGTCTTATGCATGCTTATGCAACAAAACGTGAGGCAAGTGCTGTTCTCATCATAAACCATGTACAAGTAAATTGGGAATGCTGTGGAATTAAAGAAGTTCGTCTCAGTGATAGAGGAATTCTTGGAAATTCACCACTTTTCTGGATAAGACATAAGTTTTCAATTCCTATTTTTGGCAATCTTATGAATGGATCAGTACCATGGTCCTGTTGCAAACGAGGGTTGAATGGCTTCTGTAACAATATGAGACTTGTGGAATTAGATAATTGGAAAACGTCTACCAATCTCAAGGACTCATTCATTTATGAACGTGACTGTGTAGATGCAATCTTAGATTGGACACATCAAACTCACACAATGATAATAATTGTTCTTATTCTATTGGTAATTTTTCAATCGTTATCAGGGATTGCTAGCCAGTATTCTGTGACATCAGAACGAGATGCAGTTTGGGGGACTAATTTTGATTATTTTGGTCCTGGCACTGGTTTTCTCTTACTAACTGAACCAATGGCTATATTGCAACCCTTATACATGTTAGATTACAACAAAACCAATAAGCTATATTGACATCGATAACAAGGGCTTAATAAATATATGCTGGAACGAGCAATACTTAAAGAAAGCAAAACTTAAATGACTTTTTTACCCCATATGTGGCGTTTCCTAAACCAGTTTCGGTGACCTTTGGACGATGAGGCGAGCGGAGAGGTGCCTAGCTCATTCTGTCTATAAACCCGCTTCCTGTCGCCTCCCTTTTCCCTGCTCGGTGAACGACTAAAGAGATCCTCACTATGATACTGCTGTAATTCACCACAGCGTTTGGTAGCAGAGAGTGGTTGCTCTGCTGTACAAAGCCGACTACTACAAAGCCGACTACAAAGCCGACTACAATGCCCAGCCCAACTTCCGCCTACAGCGCCCATTCTACAACTCCAGCCTTTGATCTCGCCGCCGCCTTCTAACAGCAGCGTTCGAGTCAACGGCTCCAGTCACCGATCTACCGTGACAGGACAGCGAATCGAGACCAGCCTGATCCATGATCGCTGTGGGCAGACCCGCGGTATGCACTTCGGCTAGAGCTACTGCTAGTGGAAGGCATGATCAAGACTGCTGAAAGCGCATCTGCCTACCCATTTTATAGCAGAAAATCAAGGCCACATTTTAGGGACCCTATTTTCCACTCAGCTGCCTAACCAGGTTGCCAGCGGAAATTAGGTGGACTTTAATGGGGGGATGTTGTGTAGGGACACCAATCATTCTCCATTTTGTCACACTGGATGATTTACGCCTAATGGATGGGTGCTGGTGCACGCAAAGCGCATACAGCCAGCAAAAAGCTTCAAAATCATTGAAGGGGGAGAAGGAGTTTGGCACGGGAATTATCCAACAGAAGAGCCTTTTCTTCAACCGAAAACTCCAGCTGATAGATTTTCTGAATTTCTTGAAAATTTTGATAGGTAGACTTTTTCTACTTTAATCGCTCAAATATCCCCTTTTGAAGAAACTCCACATCAATGCCCAGCATTAACCCTCCTCGGCCTAAGATTTCTGACACTTGTCAGAGCGAACAATGTAAAACTATTAAAAATAATATAATGTAAAGTAACATAGAAAATAGATGGTGTTAATCAAATTTTAGTGTGATGTATTAGGGCGCTGTTGTAAAAGAGGTAAAACACCATTGGGTACGGGTAAAATATGTTTGTTTCATTGAAACTGGGTGATACAAATTTCGGTGATGCTGGTGCTGATGAATTATTACTTCACCATACTTCACCATAGCTATCCAGCAGAAGTTTCGCCTCCACTGCTCGAGTTGAAAATTGGCTCCAATCAGTCTTCAAACTCATGCCACCTATGCAAGCACCGTCGATGGCAATTTCATTATCCTTGAATGGATTCTGCACCAGCAGAATCTTCGCCTCCACTGCTCGAGTTTGAAAATTGGCTCCGATCGGTTTTCAAACTCACGGCTGCCTGCTGCAATCTTCGCCGGCCAACAGCAGCCAGCTATCCAGCAGAAGCTTTGCCTCCGCTGCTCGAGTTGAAAATTGGCTCCGATCAGTCTTCAAACTCACTGCTGCCTGCTGCAATCTTCGCCGGCCAACACCGTTTATAAATCCTTTTGGATTTGTAAACTTTCGAGCATTGCTGGAAAAGACCAGCCCGATTCAGAATTGGCCACTGCCTTTCGACAATGCTGCCTAGATTTATTAATCTCTTATGATTACGTAAATCTTTGAGCAAGAAACTGGAAGACATTCGGCGAAACTGATTCAGAATCGGCCTCTACTCTTCGATGATTTACAGCGGCCTGCACGGGCACAGCCTAGTGGACTGCATCCGCTGCAGCCTCTACACCCTGCCGGTCATCTGCAACCCCAGCCTGCTCGCCCATGGCCAGAAGGACTACTTCATGGACAGCGTCAACTGCGAGTGCAACACCTTCAAGGCCTTCGCCCTCTGCGCACTCTCGGTCAACGGCGCCGGCCACAAAGGACCCTTCAGAGACCTGTGCCCTCCTCCTTCTGCCCGTTCCTAAAGACAGCGTAGCTCCTGGACAACTACTGCTGCTTTCGCTACGGCTTTCTGGACGGCCACAACTGGAACCTGAACGCCGCGGACTACACCTGTTCAGCATGCTGGATGGCTTTGACTGTGGCCTCTGCCACTTCCAGCTCGCCATCAGCGACACCATCTGGCCCCCAAAATCCACTCCATCATCTGCTTCGGCATCAAGCAGAACCAGTCCAACATCTGCATCCTCTTTGACTCTGGCAGCTACATGTATGCGCACAGCACCATGCAGCCCCGCCCTGGAAGACGTCTCTCCAACTCCACCAAGGACCTTCAATATCACCCCCCTCCCCTACTGCGCAAATCAGTCAGAGGTCGGTGGTGTACAAGGCCCACGGAAACCTGGATGGCTTCCGCAACAACTGCGGCAACTTCATGACCGTGTACGGCGTCATGAAGATCCACATCCTGGAAGGTGTCCTTTCCAGACCTCACAAGGTCTCCTGCCCTCCACCCTCCTCCTTACTCCGCCCAGCAGTAAGAGGTCAGTGGTGTACCAGGCCTATGGAAACCTGGACGGCTTCCTGAACAGCTTCCACATACACGCCGAAATCGTGCTGCAATCAATTCGCCGCCTGCCAGACTTTGCACTATCTACAAAGATATGCAAATTCTATCTCTGCTTCTTTCAACGATTCCAAAAGGAGGCGAGAGTTGAGCTAAGCGTCATGGCGATGAATAAACGTCATGGCCGCTCACTCAGTCTTCCGCTGCTCTGACTGCCAGAACATCTTCGACATCCTCAACAAATTCGACTGCACCAAGTGCCAGATACACTACTGACTCTGCTGCTCTTGCGGCAACCTGGATCAACTCCTGGGACCGGAAGAGGCCAACCTGGTGTTGACGATCTGCCAAAAGCTCTTCAACACCAGCCCGGCGACTTACAACTGCCCAGGATGCTGCCCAGTGGAAGAACCCAAGCCCCTCAACGTCATGGAACAACGGTTCCTACAAGGTGTATTCCACCCAAAGAATGTGGTGGCGCTGCTCGCGGAGAAAGGAGATCAGCGGAAAATCGCCACCTTTGCTATCTGTGACGCCCTCTACCGCGAGGCGTGTGCCCTCCTCAAGCTCCATGCCAACCAAGCACCACCAACTTCCGTTCCTATTACCCGCCACCTGGACGACTCCAAAGAGACCTTCCGCTGCTACACCTGCTTCACCGGACCGATCCCTCGGAGCCAGGCCATGATGACTGAACAGCACCACCACGATCCAGATCACGTTCCTCCATCGCAAGATAATAGGAAGGAGACGGAGCTGCCAACTAACGACTCAACACCACATCTCCACCTCTATCGCGACGTCACCTGGCTTTCGGAGTGCATAGCCCAAACCCAAGCACATTTGGACCTCCTGACGCCCGACGACCACTGTCGCCCAGGCTTCGAAAAGCTGTGGCTCAAACTCCTACACCGCCGGCTAGAGGTCATCAACTTAGCAGACAAGGCCGCCGCGGCTCACCTCAAACCAGCAGCAGCAGCCATGCTCGACCTAGACGCACCTCGACCCACTGACAACGCCACACACACTGCACAATCCCGTCACTATCACGCATCCATCCATCAAGTATCCATGACAATGCCCCCCATGGTGGCCCGCCCAGGAACGACAGCTCGGTACCCCACGAGAGACCCACGTACAACCAGGGCCAAGTCCCTTCAACTTCACCCATCCAACGTGGTCGCCACTGCCACTCCGGCCAGCCTAGTCTTCCTTAACCCCTCCTATGCAGAGGACCAGGAAGCCCAACGAAACATCGCTCTGTCCGATGCCACACAGAACCTAAACCATCCTTGCGATCACGCAAGAAGGATGGGAACAGCGGAACACCCCCGGAGCGGAGCACCCGCCTCCCCCCGACCACCGGCAGAGCTGAAGGAAACACTGGCGAGAACCCCAACTCCTTGCTCACATTCCGCTCCACCCGGAGGGAACCAACGACCGCAAACGAAGAAAGTTGGACGACAACTCCATGTGCTAGTAGGTCCAGGATGCCCAGAACAACAGAACGCACCAAACCAGACACCGGGGAGAGAAAGAGGAATGGTAGAGGCGAATGTCTATCACCCAGCACAGGAAGAATTGCCTCCCCGGGACCAACCTCCCCGAGGACAAGCGCACCACTACCGATTTGACGGTGACCCCATGGCAGTTGCCGCCTGGGTACAGATGACCCATCCTCCACCACCATTGTTCCTTCCACCAGCTCCCCCGGGACTCCCAGCAGAGGATGCACGAGGTTAAGCCTCCTCCGGAAGCAAACCCACTTCCCCCATCACAGAGACCAGCGCAACCACCACCCACCCAACCCCCAATGGCCTCACCAGCGCGACCATCAACGTTGGAGGTGGGTCCAGGAACGGGACAGGGAATCCAACACTACCCAGGGCTAGGGACAGGGATGGCCCAGTACCCTCCGACGCAACCGACGCACTACCAACCGAGACCAGCGCCACACGGAGGACACCACAGAGGAGGAGGGATGAGTGGTCCTGCCGGACCTCCTCCACATCACTACTTCCCACCGCAACTGGCACCGCGAGGTGGAGCGCCACAGCGAGTACCAGAAGAGATCAGAGTAGCTTGCGAGCTCCCCCCTCACCCCCCTCCACCCCCACCACAACCACAACCACAACAGCACTACGCTCCCCAGCAACCTCCCTGGCAACCCTTGCAAGCTCAGGCGGGCCACTGGGGTGTGAACCCAGCTATGCAAGGAGTGGAAACGGCATCGTTGCAATACTGCCAGCAAGTCCTCCACCACCTGCTCCTCCAACAGGAGCGAGAACAACTGAGACAAACACTTCCGCTGATAGAGTATCCTCGATTCAAGGGAGACCTGCTGGATTTCCTCACTTGGGGGGGGCGGGGGGCGGCGGGCGGGGCGGCGGGGGGGGCGGGGACGGGGGGAGGGAGGAGGGGGGGGGTCGGGCGGGGGCTGCCGGGGGAGCAGGGGGGAGGACGGGGGTGGACCGGCGCGACGGGGCGGCGCAGGGGCGCGAGCGCGGGGGGGTGGGCGGGGGGGGGGGGGGGGGAGGGGGGGGGGGGGAGCTGCAGCTACTTGTTTTGGCCGCTGGGCGCTCACTGCGGGCGTGCGGGGGAGAGGGGGGGGGGCAGGACTTTTTTGGGTGGGCGTTTGGAGCGGCGGGGATGGTATTTAGCTGGAGTTGGTTGGACCTGGGGGTGGGGGCTTGGGGGGGGGGGGGTGTGGGGAGGGGTGGAGGGGTTATGCATTTGTGGAGGGGGTGGAGAAGGGGGGTTACGGAGATGCTGGGGTGAGGGTGGGGGGGAGTTGGGCGCTGTTTTTTTTTTCGGGGTTATGAGTCGCACTGGGTTTGGGTGGGGAGGGGCGGTTGCGGGGGGTGCTTGGGAGGGTGGCGGGGGTGCATAGGAGTAGGGGGGAGAGAGGGAGGGGGGGGAGGGGGGGGGTAGGGGAGGGCGGGGGGGGCGAAATCCTCCTTCGGTGCTCCCCGGCCGGGCGTGCGTGGGGGAGTGGGGTTGGGTTGTGGCGCTCCGTCTCCTTCCTATTTTTGCGTGGAGGACGGGGAGGGGGGCTGTTCGCTCTGGCTGGCTCCGGGGAGGCCGGGAGCAGGGAGCAGCGGAGGCTCTTTGGAGCGCCGGGGCGGAGGGCAGGAACGGAGGGGCTTGGTGGCATGGAGCTTGGGAGGGCACCGCTCGCGGAGGGGCGCCGAGCAGGGGCGTTTTCCGCTGTCTCCTTTCTCCGCGAGCAGCGCCACCCTTCTTTGGAACCCTTGAGGAACGTGTCCTGCGGGGGGCTTGGTCTTCCCTGCAGCATCCTGGCAGTGAGCGCGCTCTGGGTCGAGGCTTTTTTGAGTTGTAGCGGCTTGCCTCCTCCGCCCACGGACTTCTGGGGCCGGAGAGCAGCAGAGCGAGGATCTGCACTTGGCAGCGATTTGTGGGAGGAGTGTCGCAGCGAGCAGGGAGAGACTGGGGCGCCATGCGTTATTCTCGCCATGCGCTTAGCTCACTCTCGCCTCCTTTTGATCGAGAGCAGAGATAGATTTGCATATCTTTGAGATAGGCAGCTCAGCGGATTCAGCACGTTGGATGGATGTTTCGAGCTGCCGTCCTAGCTGACACCACTGACCTCTACGCTGGAGAAGGAGGAGGAGCAGAGCCTGGGTGGCACACCTCCAGAGGACTCCACGATGCTGACAGCGTGAGTGGCAGTTTCGAGCCATCCGTCGGCTTACACCACGACCTCCACTGATTTGCGCAGAGGAGGGGAATAGCCTTGAGAGTACGTTTCCAGCGCTGCATGCTGGCGCATACTGAGCTGCCAGAGCAGGAGCAGTTACTCTCCCTTTTTCTCAATCTCATCCACCGTCTAACCAACGACCCCCACCAGCGAATTCAAATTCTAGGACAGTGCCTAGAAGGAGAACCACTCAAGAAAGTGCAGAGGTATCTAGCGGACCCAGGCAACTTCAACGTCATCCTCACCTTGTTGACTCGAGACTATGAAAACCCCACTTTCCTCATTCAACAAGCTAAGACAGACATCGAACAACTGCCCTCAGTGTCAGACCACAACCTGGACAGCTTCATCGATCAGCTTAGGTCCAGCTTCTACTTCCTCCACGTCCAATGCCAACTGCTGGAGAAAAAGCTGCTTCACCTGACGCAAACAGTGATGAGCAAGTTGCCATCCAGCATATACAACCGATGCATCCACAAGCTCCGCTCCATCAATCTACATGACATCAGCATCAACCATCATACCCTTGCTCGAGGAAGAGGCCCAACTGCTGCAATCCAGGAAGGTGATGCGGGCAGGACAAGTTGAAACCCACCCCACCTCACGAGAACACTCACACTCGACCAAACCTCACTCCAACGTCCTGTCCACCAGAGTAGAAAAGGTAATGGCCACACTCGCAACCCCAACACCATCGCTGTACAGAGACCAGGCCTGCGCCTTCTGCTCCGGGGACCACAAGCCGATCAATTGCCATCATTTCACCACTGTCAAACCAAGTAGCTAAGTTCCAATGCTGCTACAAGTGCCTCACTGAAGGCCATGATGCAAGCAGCTGCAGATCACAGTACACCTGTCAGTTCTGCTGTCAGCCGCACCATCATTCCGCCATCTGCTACGACGCCTTCCCAGACAAACATCGAGAACATTCCCTTTCCTGCCTCTGGCAGGAAGACAGTACCTACCCAACGAAACACTAGTAGGAGCCCACCCAACAGGCAGTGCTACACACCAACCCGCAACCGCAGTGGAGAACGGGAACCTGGGAACAGAACAGGACGCCTGAGTCACTCACCGGCAGCTCGCAACACCTCACGAGCGGGAACCTCATCTCCCAATCGCAGACCAGAGATGAGAAGGTCAAGGAGCAACAGCAGAAGCACAAGTCAAGCAAACGATTGGAGACGAGAGGAAGAACCGATGGCAGAGGAGACAAGAGGAAGAACCGATCCTCCACCTCCCCTCCACTTCAATGACGGCCAGCGACACCACTTCCCAGGCCAAGGTCCAGAGAGGGAGGCTCCTGCAGAGAAGGATCGACCAGGAAAAGGAGCGAGGAAAGAAAGATGGCCAGCATGATGGCATCAGGAATAGGACATCCCGACCCAGGACCCATCATGCTCACCTTTCCAGTACAACTCCACTCCGAGAACTGGGAAGTGGCAGTGGATGTAGCGAGTATCCTGGACTCCAGTTCCCAGATGACGGCTGTGTCCAACCGCATGGTGGAGCTACTAGGACTGGAGACGCTGGATGAACAGGAGATTAATACGGGAGTCTTCGGACACAAGGAGCGGCGTCAGATGTGGATGAAGAAGGTGCATCTGAACGTCCATGCGCCCAGCGGCTTCGAGTTCAGTCTGGAGGCCTGGGTTCCGAAAGGGGAGGTGTGCCCGCCACTTACCCTCGAGGCTCCCTTCGCAGAGGAGGAGTGGGATCGGATCCAAAACAAACATCCAGAGCTACTGAACATGCCGCTGCACAACGAAGAAGACCTGATGAAAGTGGACATTTTCCGGACAAGATGTGAACGCATTCATCCTCGCCAATGCTGCACCCTGGAGTAGTCAACTCCGCCCAGGACTCAACATCTTCCCCAGCCCCCTGGGAAGCTTCCTAGTGGGGAACGCAAAATCACCGTTACAAGCCAGGCAAGGTGCCCATCCAAGACCAGTCGTCCTGACAAATGGAACAGGAGAACCAGGAAGTGAGAGCGAGGAGGAGCAGTCAAGGGAACAACGCCAAACCACCCCCGTCACGAGGAAGTCCTCTGATTTCCCCCTCACTCGCCTGCGACTACAGGAAGTACTCGGGAGTACTACGGATCCGCTGGCACAACACCACGGATCGCGAGAGCGGATCCGAGCCTTGGAGACAGACCTGAAAAGGCTCGGCTACCCAATGGACATACAAATCCAAGAACATCTCCACCAGTTCATTTGGACGGAACTGGTCAAGGCGAGGGCGAAACTGTCAGAAAGCAGATGACAGGAATCGGTGTGGATAGCGCCACCGCAAACCCGTGGCGCGAGGGACCAGCTCCGCTCTCTTCATCCCTCACCATACCGCCAACTGTCCAGTTCCTTCCGCCATCTGGGACTCTGCCCCCCAGCACGAGGAAAAGACAAGTTCTGATGCTGGGAGGGAAGGGACGGAAGGAAGCGGAAGAGGAAGGGGAGGCCGACATGAGCAAGGAGATGAAAACCCTCGCCATCGACGAGAGGTCCAGTATGGGTGGTAGTGAGGAGGAGACGTTGACAGAAGGAGAGATGAGAGAAGATCGGATGATTGCCACGTTGGAACCACACCTGCGAAAACTCCTGGCCTGCAATGCCCTGCGGAGACCATGCTGCTTGAAGAACATGGTGGAAGCCCTCGGCAGTCGAGAACCTGGACACTACCTGCCCTGTCAATGGAGGAATAAGATTCGTCTACCATGGTGTAGCGATGATGACGAGGTGACTCCCGGTTCTATCCTTCCCGTCGGTCACTTCAGCATGCCCGTCAACCCCGACTTCCTCATCTCCGACGCCCAAACCCGACATGTGAGGGTGCTCAAGGGATTCCACTCAGCTGAAGCCATCCGAACAGACCCCAAAGGAACCTACCTGAGAACCATCCTTCACTGCTGTCGATACAGCAAATGGATGTACTCGTGCGGCTGAGTTGCATGACTGCTGACATCTGGGATGCACTACCTGATCGAGTCAGGACAGTACTGCTGTTTGAGGGCTCCGTGGGAACTCTGGAGAAGCCGGAGATCAAGAACTTGACCATTGGATTCGTACCACCAATGCAAGAAGTGGCTCAACTAGTCACAGGACTGAAGACACTGCGACTATATGGGCTGCAGAGCTTCTCGGCCGAGGGCTGGGCCGCCCTGAGGGGACTCCAACAACTATGCACCCTTCACCTCGGGGCCTCAGAAGGCGGGAGGTATTGACTGGAAACGGACTGGACAGAGCCGCTGCCTCAACTCTGAACCCTCAGGTTCAACTGCTTCTCAGTGATAAGGATGCCATATCTGAGAAGACTGCCACCAAACCTACTTATGCTCCATCTCCCCAGAGTCCACTTCGAACACGCAACGTGGAACATGGAGAGTGGGCCTAGCGAAGTCTGGGACAGCTTACCAAGCAAGCTGGAGAGCATACGCCTAAACACTCGAGGCACCTGGGTTTTCTCTCGAAACATCACGAAGAAGCTGCCAACGGGGACGAGGATACTGCGAGAGTTGAAGAACCTGCGAGTGGAGGGAGAGTTCGTGGGATTTGGGGAGCTAGCGCCCAACCTCACCGCAGTGACCACGGAAGGACTGGAGGACCTACTGGAGACTATCACCAAGATCCACTACACCGGGGAGTTGGAGGTTGGAGGGAAGGAACCCTTAGCGACATGACTGAAGAGGTTCCCAACCCTCACATACCTCTCCTTCCTGAACTTCTCGGGAACCTTTGTTCACTCCCCATACCGTCTCTATGTCCTTCCTCAATTGGAGATGGTCACCCACCTTCTGTTAGACCAGTCGGCCTGGAACACCTTCTGCATAGTCAAGGAGAAAGAAGAATTTCTGCCAGAGGAGAAGACCTACTGGGCCTGCCTCCACCGAAACTCAAATACCTCAAGTTAGACTGGTCGACCTACTACTTCCTGGGGCATCCAGATCTAGCACCGATGAACAAGAGGGACATCGTGCGCATCGCCTAGTTCCTGAGCCACATCAACCTCCCCTTCATGATTGAGTTCGTGGATGACCGTTCCGGGATCGTGGAGAGGCAGGCTCTTTGTCCCACGCTCCTGAAGGAAGAAGTGAGGAGATGGCGATGAAGGAGGTTCCCCGACAAGATCATCACACTCGGAGTAACCGAGCACTCGTTCACGCCGATCCACTGGCGATACGAGTTCAAGGAACTCCCGATGACAGTGGAACAACAAGAACGGGAGTGGCAGCGCATGAAGAAACGGAGGAGCAAGGCCAGAGCCAAGAGGAGGCGAGCGGAGAGGAAGGGGGAAGTACAGACAAGCAGCCCTCGCCTCTCCCCGATGGAACGAACACAGGGAGTCAGCCAAGGAAGCGGAGGTGGAGGAAAGACTGCAGCAGCCATGATGCTATTAGCCCTCTGCCTGTTCACGCTCTTTGTCCTTATTTTAACCTTTTTCTCAACATTTTTTTATTTCATTTAGTTGAGGCCATGCATCTCATGACAACAGCCGAGAATATTTTGTGATCTTAGAAGCTTCATTATCTGTCAGTCAGTTGAGCCAGTTGAGCTTGGCCTTCATTTTCTGCAATTTGACATTGGTTCTAGCAGATTGTATTTCTAGTAGCTTTCTTCCTGACAGTATTTTTGGCAACTGACATGCTCATTAGCTTGCAAGTTAGACAAAAACAAGCCTTACCAATATTACCTTCAAAATTCACTGGTTGTAGCCTTTCACAAAAGTCGATCGTAAGGGAAATTTGCAGCTGCTAAGCTGAAAAATTTGGGTCTTGTCACAAAACTTCTTCTCATTTGTCTAATATTTATTGTACGCAAATATTTTTGGGCTCATTTTAAAGAGGACAAATAATTACATAATGTTTGCCAATATTGCAAAGCACAAAAAGTAATCTGTAACGCAGTAGCAAGCTTAGAAACTACTTCAAAGTTTGAAAAAAGACGGTTAGGGACATCTCTTTTCAACTGCTACAAAAAGTCTAATTCCATTGCAATACACCTTCTGTTTTCACCAAAACGGACAGATTTCTTACGAGAGAAGTGATTTTTTCAGCATTCCCTTGCAATCCAAGCCTATCCTATCGTATCCAGATAAGTTTTTGCCTGAAAACGGACAACACATTGCACGAGCATGGTCCTGATTGCAAGGGAAATTTCTATCGTAAGATCGCCCTGGTTCCAGATTGATTTCACCCGGTGGGCCAGGCATCCACCGGCAGACCACCTGCTTGAGAAGGCGCAGCTAGGTAATGCCTTCCTTTGTTTTGCGTCTTTTACATTAAGGACTATGCATTTTTGACCGCGGAGTGGCCCGAAGGGCCGCTCCGCGGTCTATAGAGGTTACTGAATGTTTGTCCTGATATGGTTGTATATATATATATATATGTCTGGAAATGCTGGGCACGGCCGAATTCTCAACGGATCTTGACAAACTTTTTTTTCCTGAAAGGTAATGCTATTTTAGGAAGATCTGGAGGGGTAGACCCGGAATTTGAGCATTTGAAATATTACTTTTTTGGGTAGAAATGTTGAAAAATGGGGTATACTGTAAAAGGCTCAATTCTCAACGGATTTAGACAAACTTTTTTTCCTGAAAGGTAATAAGATCAGGAGGGGTGGAACAAGTCCTGGAGCATTTGAAACATTACTTTTTTGGGTAGAAAGATTGAGAAATGGGGTATGGTGAGAAATGGCGAATTCTCAACGGCTTTGGACAAACTTTTTTAAAATTTCAGGAAGATCTGGGGGGGTGAAACTGGTCCCGGAGCATTTGAAACATTACTTTTTTGGTTAGAAAGCTTGAAAAAAGGGTATTTTGAGAAATGGTGAATTCTCAACGGATTTGGACTAACTTGTTTTTTGCTTAAAGGTAATAAAATTTTAAGAATATCTGGAGGGATGGAACTGGTCCCGAAGCATTTAAAACATTACTTTTCTGGGTAGAAAGTTGGAAATTTGCAATATGCGGTATTTGCACTATAGTACCTGAAGTCTTGATAATTGCACAGAAGGCTTGATTTTTTTGTTCACTATATATATATATGTTCACTTATATGTTCACTATATGTTCACTTCAGTCTTATTTGTCGATTCTAAATCTGTGCTTACTTTTGAAATTGGTTGAGAAACCACAGATTTGTTTTTTTGAGTGACAAAATTTCATATATAGGATGCACTCCGCGGTCACCTATTGCGCTTTGCGCCATATACTTGTTATTCTAATTTAGTTCAGCCATAAATTTACTAGTTTATAACACTTTTTGAAACACTAAAAGTGTGCCCTTAATACCATAATCTAGGATGCTTTGGAACGCATCCTGACCTCTTGTGTTTCTGTCCTTTGAGTACCCATGCATGCGGCCTGAAAGGGGTCCGGACTGATAGGGGGGGGTGGCGTGAGTGGGTGTTCAAAAAGTTTAGCCACGACCTGCACTCGCTCTTGCAATCTGAGTAGACACCCAGCAGTAGGGTAGTTTCCTTCCATCTCCTATTTTTGATGAAGTTTGTCAAAGATAAACGAGAAGTCGCCTGCCTGTCTTCTGCACGCCATGGCTCTGCCTTCCCTACTTCCTCTTTCTTCCCGCCCTCGCCAGGGCATCCCTAGTCGTCTCCAGCCCCGTCCCCATTCGCTTGTGCCCCTCCTGCCGCTTCCTCCCATAGTCCTGTGGCCCCCAGGTTTCGCCCCTGCCCCCTGCCTGCTGGTCTTCGTGCTCCAGTCTCTGTCCATCAGCCCGTCACTCTCTCTCTCTTCTCCTACCCCTTCTCTATTTGCCAAGTTCTCAAGTAGTCGTTGAGGCTGAGTCCCTCAGGGTCTTGGTGGAACAGTCCAATGCAGTTCTGCATTTGGTGAACTCTACCCCACATGAACACTCGCCAATAAGGGATGAGGAGGTTCTTGAGAGCAGATGTCCATTGAACAGTTTGTCGAAGGGAGTGAGGTAGTAGGAGTGGCTGGGTACGAGTTTGAAGGCGCTAGACTCGGGGCCGTTCACATCCTCGGAGTAGTTGATGCCCAGCAGGATGTCATCACTGTAACTGTTACCAACCTCTTTCAGCCACCTTCACATCGCTTTGATTCCGGGACGAATTGACATCAACTCAGGAAGATGGCCTCCCCAAGCCAAAGAAGAAATGTGGGGAAAGAAGGGGGACTGTCAGCGTGAGATGTGTACCCCACTGTTGCCTCAACCTCAGCGTGATAGCCCCCCCCCTGAAGCGAAGGAAAAGGCTTGCAGCAGTAGTAGAGGGCCGAATAAAAGAAATCAGCTATCGAAATCGGCAAATACCTTTTTTCGCTAATATTTATTGCCTTAACTATGCATCCTCCAATCGGGCAAAATGCTGCGCATTCCCTCTAAACGAACAGGGTGTTCATCCCAACAGTTTAGATTAAGAAGGATCTTCATCCCTGCCATCTTCTCATGGATGCATAACCAGCCCAACAGAAAGACCGCCTCTCATAGGATACCAGCTCAAAAACCGCAGTCTTTTCTTTCTCTGGTTTTGTTTCTTGCTTCCACAAACTTGCTTCTAAATTCCAAGAAGAACTCACCATTTTCAACACCCAGGTACCCAACAACCGCAGACACTTGTCTCTTTGAAATAGCTAGTCTCCAAAAAGCCTGGTCTTTGTAAACAAATGGTTGCAAATGAAACTAAGGTTTATTTAGGTACTACATAAAATACATGTTTGCAAACTGGGCGATATCAACTGTTAATTTTATTATTTAAAATATAAGAATTAATATAGAGAAATATGTTATATCAGAAAAACATGACTAAGTTATAATTGGTCAAAAAGGTATTAATGGTCTGGTTCAAAATGGCGTGGTCGTTCTGGTGTAAGCTTGGCGGCCAAATAAGAAATCACGATATCCCACTGTAGATCCACGGGTTAGCCCCATTTCAGCTATCAATCGACCATAGGCTTCTGCAGCTTGACCATTGGCAGGAATGAAGAGACCATTTGAATCTCGCCTACATTGTGTAACTCGTATCTGTTGACTGTCCAATTCTCCATTTTGACCTCGTGCTGCAGTTCGATTTTGTCTTCTAACTGATTGGAAATTATAGGGCCAGTTGATTTTATCCTGATTTGGTTCCATGTCGGTAGTTTATGACATATATATATTTGTTATGCTAACTAAACAATTAAATCAGCTAAATAGAGTTAATGACTAAAAGTAATATTTCTAAATAGAAAAATGTGTCGTTAGCGTAACACTGTGCTAATCCAAGCACTTTCCCCTTTGGTTGCTATATCCGGTGAGGTGTGAGAAGCAGGGTTGAGCGGAAGCTATTATCGGATGCACTGGAAGTACAACCGGAAGCAGGAGGAAGTGGCGCTACATCTCTGAGCCTGAGGAACCTACATTTGGTCAAGACTGAGGAGGCCTGGCCTGGTAAGGCAATCGCCCAGCCTTGACAGGATGAAGCCGAACTGCCAAGCCAGCTGCAGCTGCTGCCATCTCACCTGTCTCCCACCCAAGACGGCTGGTAATCCATTCCAGTCGCTTTTCAACCGGCTGAAACTTGCCGATTCGCTTGAGCCTGCGGCCAGGACAGTCAGCCGATTAACTGCCAGTTTTGGGCCTCTGTCGGAGAGTGCGAGGCCAACGCGGTTCTCAGCTGCCACTCGCAGAGGCTACGGCGGATGGAGATGAGTTTAGGAATGGATGAGCTCCCACTGCGCTGCCAGTTGTGGCTGCGGGCGTCAAGGAGCAGAAGCAAGAATCGCTAAGTATGATGAAGAAAGCTCAGACAGCCCCGTCAACATCCGCATCCCAGCTGACGGCTCTGTTGGTGAATGTTTTTAGCGCTCTCTTTTACGGGGCAAGATTAACTGACAGGGAACGAGGAGAATACCAGTTGGGCGTCGCAAGAAGCAGGAGGACAGGAGGGCTGAATCTGGGAATCCATCGGTCAGCAAAGCTTTGCTCGTCAATATCGGCAATGATGGTCAGCCTACTATCACCTCTCACAATTCTAGTCTCAGTTCTCCTATTTTCTGTCTCCATTTACGGCTGCCAGATACAAATGGCCAAAAAATTAGGCACAGAAAGTCGTCAAATCTGCCACATCAACCCCGGCGACAGATTCCCAGTCCACATTGATGGTAACGGCAGGAGCAGAGTAGAACATAGCGCCTCAGCTTATTCAAGTCCTTTGGCTCAGCCCCTGCCGCTTGCCTCTAGTGAACTCCTGCTGCAGCGGCAAGAAAGGAAGTGGATGCTGCTGAATGGCGCGAGAGGTCGGCAGCAGCGATCAGGCGGCGAGTTTTGCGAAGGAAAGCTGCTGCTCTCACTCAGACAAACCTCCGAATTTACGTCCGCTTAATTTTAAATCTTTGCTGCATTAATCATTTTCCGTCTTTAAAAAGAGACTGTTTGATGCAGAACAAGCGGATTTGCAGGACAGATCTTCGCCAACGTCGAATGCGTCAATTTGTTTCCAAAATTAGAGCACCACCGCATGTTCTTATCGCTGTTGATAAAAATACCTGTTTTTGCTTGCCAAAATCGCATGTTGTTTCAAGAACAGCTGAACATCACCACTAGTGTCAAAGTGAAATCAAAGTGAATGGGACAATTTGGGCAAGAGAACCTGGCAAAAACAAACCACAAAACAAGCAGAACTTATTTGCAACCAATTTTGAAAAGCAAGCATGGGAAACACAAAAACAGAACACATCTAACCCAAACAATGGGCCAAGCAAATTCGTAAAAATGTTCCAGAAAGCAAACAATGGGCCAAGCAAATTCGTAAAAACGTTCCAGAAAGCAGGCAAAAACCAAAAATCGCTCAAAATTTTGTACCTGCATTTTATTCAGTTTGCTTGTCCTTATCCTTCTTTTTCTCCTTCTTATTCTTCTTTTTCTTCTGCTTGATCTCCTTCGCCTCATCTTCCCCCACTTGAACCGACTTCCGATCCTCCGTCGTCTTCTCCTCCTTGCTCGAAGCGGCACTCTCCTCCTCCTCAATTCATCTTTGGCTCAAACCCCAGGTCATTCATTGGTTGTAGGGGAATGAAGTGGGTACCTTCTCAGACTCCTTGGCCTTCGCAGCACTGTCAGCAGCAGCCTTAGCTTTGGCAGCTGCAGAATTCTGCTTGGCCTTCTCTGCCCGCTCCGCATCCTTCAAACCGCTGCCCATTCGCGGAGCAGTAACCAAGGCTCAATTGCCCACCTTTCGAATCTTTATGGCTCACATCTTGTCCATCAGCTTCTGGTCAGTCTTGGGCTTCACCGCAAGGGAGGCCAGGGCCTTGGCCAGGATCGGGTCCTTCTCCAGCCCCATCTCCTTCAATACACACTGCCTTTCCCCATCCTCCCCATCCAAGAGTGGGCATAGATGTAGGGAGTGAACCTCGAGGGCGTGTGCCTCTAGGATCTTCTTCTGCTGCAGAGTGTCAGCGGCCTCGGCAGCCTCCTCCATGCACTCGATGCGGGTGCGGTTGGCTTGGATGGCGTCCCTGCAAATGAGGCAGGGGTGAATGAGGCTGGGCGAGGTGAAAGAGAGAAAAGGAAGTGGTTACCGGACGCGCATGGCAACAAAGCCGAGTAGGTTCTTGCTGGCGCCGATGTAGGGGAAGTAGAGCAGCGTCTCCTCTGTCAGCACCTCGGGCAGCTCCATCCACTCCCCCGCTTGTCGCTCCACCCACTTCTGTCATCGCGTTTACCATCTTACCTCCCCTGATTTCAACCTGAGAGGAGAAAGGGGCCAACAAGCAGGTCATCTGGTTTCATGCAGCATGCAAAGACGTTGTCGGCCTTGTATGCATGAAGGAGGATGGCATTGCCAGTGGTGAGGAGGCGTTCGCGCAGGTCCCGGCTCTGCACAAACTTGTGCATCACCGCATAATCCAGCAGCTGCGGGCCCTCATGCACCTTCCAGGTCTCGATGTGGGCCGCCGGAACGATGTCCATCAGCAGCCTGCAACCCAGTGCAACTTGGCTATGGAGACCTCTAAGCAAGGAAGAGGCATACTTATTGGTGGCAACCTTGACAGCGCTGGGGTCGGGGATGTTTCGGATCTGGCTGGAGTACTGGGGCCTGCCCAGCACATAGATCTTGCATGCCTAATGCCTCCTTCTCAGCCGCAAAGCCAAAGGCCGCCAAGAAAGCACCTGGTAGTAATGCTCCAGGGTGTTTTACTGGAAGCCATTGATGAAGGTGGGGGGCGTCCCAGTAGAAATTGGCCAGCCAATGGTCACGGCCATGGTAGCAGATGACGTTGTCGATGCTCCAGGGCAGCAGTTGGCGGGTGGGCAGGCCGCTGCCGCGCAGGGGGCGGACCTCCGCATAGCGTCGCCCTCCAGGAGCTCTGCCAGGAGGCTGCCAGCTACGAGGCACTGGGGTTGGAAGCAGTGGTGAGCGAATGGAAAATGAAATGATGGCATGTAGGACCAGAAATTTAAATCTATATTTTCCATTTCCTCCTATATTTATTTTCCATTTGCTCACCACTGGCTGGAAGTCGGTCTAGCCACAGCTGGGGACACTGTCCTCATGGAAGGCCTCCTCGGGTGGGCTCCGGTAGGCTGTCCAGACTGCACCCTGTCTTCCTCTTGGGGTTGTTGGGGTGGAGAGAGGAGGTGGGGGTGGAACCCGGCTGCCATCGTCCGTAGAGGTGGCCGGACTCTTGAAAGCGGTCGGCTTGGGAGAAATGGAACTGCTCCCGCATCCCCTGGTACATCTTCTTCAGGGCTACATCTTTGCTCCGCTTTGCTGTGGGCGTGATGCTTTCCTCGCTCATCTTACTCTGCTCCTTTTAATCTCTGAAAAACAGCAAAAATATAGCCTGACAAAATCAAAAGCATATGACGGCACAGAAAACAGAAGGAGCATAGGTGCTAGTGTTGCAAAACGCAAGCTGGGCAGAAATGTGCGGATAAAAAGGGACTGTTGAGGGCAGTGGTCAGGGGAGAAGCAAAGGGCATGGGGGAAGGGCGCTTTCCTGTGGCATCAAGGCTGCTTAGGTTTGTGAGTAGGCTCTTGAATATGTAGGAATGGTGTGAAGAAAAAGTTGGCAGATGGTGTAGATGGTGTGCAAAGTTGCGGTGCAGCCATGCTCGCGCAGCCATTGATAAACCGGCCCCATCCATCTCACGCCTATGCTCAACATGGAAGGTTGATGCATCATCAATCAGCCATTGCTGCTCATCTTGCAGACAGCTAAAACCATTAGCCGCTAAGAAAGCCTCATATAGATCAAATTGAGATAAATTAGCCATAAATATTCAAAAATGTTTACTTAGCCCATCCTAGACTATGTGTACCCCCGCTATCCATGCTTGAGAGCAGTTGATGCTGGAGATCAGTGTGTGAAAACAATGACAGGATGCTCGAAAGCAGCCGAGATGATGGTGGCGGAGCTGAGCTGGATCACCCTCTGCGCTCTGGGCCTGAGCAGTTGGTGCATGCTGGAAAACCTCTTCCTCCTCCACTCCGTCAAGGTCAAAGGTGTCTATGCCAACTCTGGCCTCGGTCATCCAACCTCCAATCTCAATCAATGACTCAGGCAAAGGAGGTGTTTTCAGGGCGTCTGCTGTCACAGAGGCTGTGTAAAATGGGTGCTCGACTGGTGCTGTGGGACGTGGACGCGGCAGGGATGGCGGAGATGAAGCATCTGCTGGAGTCTGCGGATGTGGAGGCCCATGCCTATACTGTCGATCTTTCCCAGCGAGAGGCCATCTACCAGTTGCTCCTCAGTCTTAGTTGCTGGAAGCGGGAGGGGAGAGAGGAGGTACAATAGGACGGCGGAGAAGGTGAAGTCTGTGGTAGGCGTAGTGGAGGTGATGGTGAACAACGCGGGGGTGGTGCGGGGCAGCTCGCTGGACGTGATCCCTGACAAGTCCATCAAGCGCGTCTTTGCCATCAACACCCTCGCCCACTTCTGGACAACCAGCAGCTGGTGGGTGGGCAGGCCGCTGCCGTGCAGGGGGCAGACCTCTGCATAGCGTCGCCCTCCAGGAGCTCTGCCAGGAGGCTGCCAGCTACGAGGCACTGGGGGCTGGAAGCAGTGGTGAGTGAATGGAAAATGAAATGATGGAATGTAGGACCAGAAATTTAAATCTATATTTTCCATTTCCTCCTACATTTATTTTCCATTTGCTCACCACTGGCTGGAAGTCGGTGTAGCCACACTTGGGGACACTGTCCTCGTGGAAGGCCTCCTCGGGTGGGCTCCGGTAGGCTGTCCAGACTGCACCCTGTCTTCCCCTTGGGGTTGTTGGGGTGGAGAGAGGAGGTGGGGGTGGAACCCGGCTGCCATCGTCTGTAGAGGGGGCTGGACTCTTGAAAGCGGCAGGCTTGGGAGAAATGGAACTGCTCCCGCATCTCCTGGTACATCTTCTTCAGGGCTAGGTCCTTGCTCCGCTTTGCTGTGGGCGTGATGCTTTCCTCGCCCATCTTACTCTGCTCCTTTTAATCTCTGAAAAACAGCAAAAAAATAGACTGACAAAATCAAATGCATATGACGGCACAGAAAACAGGAGGAGCATAGGTGATAGTGTTGCAAAACGCAAGCTGGGCAGAAATGTGTGGATAAAAAGGGACTGTTGAGGGCAGTGGTCAGGGGAAAAGCAAAGGGCATGGGGGAATGGCGCTTTCATGTGGCATCAAGGCTGCTTAGGTTTGTGAGTAGGCTCATGAATACGTAGGAATGGTGTGAAGAAAAAGTTGGCAGATGGTGTGTATTGTGGGAGGGAGGGTGCAAAGTTGCGGTGCAGCCATGCTCGCGCAGCCATTGATAAACCGGCCCCATCCATCTCACACCTACGCTCAACATGGAAGGTTGATGCATCATCAATCAGCCATTGCTGCTCGTCTTGCAGACAGCTAAAACCATTAGCCGCTAAGAAAGCCTCATATAGATCAAATTGAGATAAATTAGCCATAAATATTCAAAAATGTTTACTTAGCCCATCCTTGACTCTGTGTACCCCCCGCTATCCATGCTTGAGAGCAGTTGATGCTGGAGAGCAGTGTGTGAAAACAATGACAGGATGCTCAAAAGCAGCCAAGATGATGGTGGCGGAGCTGAGCTGGATCACCCTCTGCGCTCTGGGCCTGAGCATTTGGTGCGTGCTGGAAAACCTCTTCCTCCTCCACTCCCTCAAGGTCAAAGGTGTCTATGCCAGCTCCGGTCTCGGTCATCCAACCTCCAATCTCAATCAATGACCCAGGCAAAGGAGGTGTTTTCAGGGCGTCTGCTGTCACAGAGGCTGGGTAAGATGGGCGCTCGACTGGTGCTGTGGGATGTGGACGCGGTGGGGATGGCAGAGACAAAGCGTCTGCTGGAGTCTGCGGATGTGGAGGCCCATGCCTATACCATCAATCTTTCCCAGCGAGAGGCCATCTACCAGTTGCTCCTCAGCCTTGCGGGAGGGGAGAGAGGAGGTACAATAGGACGGCGGAGAAGGTGAAGTCGGAGGTAGGCATAGTGGAGGTGATGGTGAAAAATGCGGGGGTGGTGCAGGGCGGTTTGCTGGACATGGTCCCCAACAAGTCCATCGAGCGCGTCTTTGCCATCAACACCCTCGCTCAATTCTGAACCACCAAGGTTTGGCAGGAGGAGGGTGAGGAATGACCATGAAGGAGGATGTGCAGGCCTTCCTGCCGGGGATGAAGGAGCGTAACGAGGGCCAGATAGTGGGCGTGGTGAGCGAAGCAGGTATGTTCGGAGCAGTGGACCTGGTGGACTACTGCTCCTCCAAGTTTGCTGCCGTCGGCATGCTGGAAAGCCTGGCCCTTGAGCTGGAGAATAAAGGTTTGCTGGGCTTCAGTGGAGGAGGCACGGTTAAATATAGGAATGAGCGAGAGTGGGGTTGACAGGCTTCACAGGGATCAGCACGATGCTGGTCTGCCCCTCCCTACTACATCAACACAGGCTTTTTCGACAGGGTCAAGACGCGCTTTGATGCCGTGCTCCCCATTCTGGAGCCCGACTATGCTGTGGAGAAGATCGTGCAGGCCATATAGACAGAGGCGTATAGACAGAGGCATATATAGACAGGAGAAGATCGTGCAGGCCATCTCCTCCTCATCCCCCGCCTGCTCTACTTACTCTTCTTCCTCAAAGGGTATTCCGTTGCGCCCAAAGAAATACATAAGCTAAAGAAGCAGATGCATTGAAGTTTCCTGCCCAGTCGTGAGGGGCACTTCCTGGTGCATTCGCTGGGTGTGAGTCACTCCATGGACCAGTTCAAGGGCAGCGCCAAGAAACTCGCCTAGACTGTGATTTGAGCTTTTGTTGCGTCATATTCCATATAGAACAAGTCTAAAATGCTACAGCATGCAGGGTTGGGCGGAAGCTATTATCGGATGCACAGGAAGTACAACTGGAAGCAGGAGGAAGTGGCACTACATCTCTGAACCTAGCTACTTGACAAAGCACTGTACAATAGTAAAGCTGCACCATGCCTCTCCATTAGCCCAAATTATATTACTGAAATTGTGAATCTCTGCTTCAGTGTTTTTCTCTCTTAGCTGGTCTCTTTATAATGCTTTTAATCAAGTTAGCTTGGGCATCAATGTAATGTAATTTATTTGATTCATCTTATCATGAAACTAGCTTGGGCTCTAAGGCAATGAAATTAATTTTGAAACTCTTATCATGAAATTATACTTCCAAATTTTGAACCCTTAAAGAGCTAAGAGAGCCCAGAAAATGTTGGTCACCTTAGAATGTATGTTTAGATAGAGATAAAAATAAAATATAAACATTGGTTAACATTTAGAAAAACAATGAAAATATGTTGCAATGAAAATATATTATTTTGAAACAAGAATTTTATTAGTTTTCCCAGCTTTTTATCTTAAATATATATATATATACTATGTTCAGATTCCGGTCAGACCTATTACCGATGCCAACCAATACCGATTTGCCAACATTTGCAAGCTGAAAAACACTGCGTGAGAGCAGTCATTGTATTCTGATCTGCCCAGACTATTATGTGAGATCAGTCTTTACAGTCCGCCCGGCCACAACATACATACACTACGTGAGATCAGTCTTTGTATTCTGATGTGCACACAGCATGAACTACATGAAATCAGTTTTTGCAGTGCGCATGTCTCACAATATGCAATATGTGAGAGCTGTCTTTGCAGTCTCCTCTGCCCAAATAATGCACTACATGCACTATGTGAGGCCGTGAGAACAACCTTTGCAGTCCGATCTGCCCACAACATAAGTGGTACACAAAACATTAATGTTTTCAAAACCCGTTGAGAACTTGCCCATCCAATCATGACCCATTTTTCAACCTTTCTACCCATAAATTTAATGTTTAAAATGGTCTGAGACCGATTCCACCCCTCCATATATTCCTAAAATATAGTTATCTTTCAAGAAATAAGTTTGTAAATGTCCGTTAAGAATTCGCCCATGTACATCATTTCCAGTTATATAAACATATAAATAAGGACAAAATATTAGTCACCTGTATAGTATAGGACGCGAAGCGGACCTTCGTGCTGCTCCGCAGTCAAAAATGCCTTTTTGCCATATATATTTTTGATTAGTACAGTGTTGTAAAGAATGAATATTGTTTTACTGTTGTTTTTAGCCAACATAGCATTATAAGTAAACGGATATCAATTTAACACACAAAAATGAAGAATAAAAAATTTAATAACATATCAAAATAAAAAAAATAGTAATACGTTTCTTGGGCAAAAAAACCATTGGGGTTACTGCGAATCATCCAACGACGAAACTCATCATATGCAAAAATAAAGATGGCAAATGGGACTGGTGCCAGCCAATATGTCCAAGGAAAATCATACATTTTCAGTATAGTGTCTAATCCTGGGCAATATGTTAAAAAAACTGCCAATATTGTTTCAAATAAGATGCCACAGTTTAGAACCCAGTTGTCCATACCCTGTTGAACTATGGAATTTCGCCTTGTTTTGCATATGATAAGATCAGCCCACTGAACAATTACAATTGAAACGAAGAATGCAGTCTGGCATGTATACTCCAGTGCTTTTCTTTGGTCATAAGTCCATTCATTTCCATACGAATCAGTCACATCTTGTATATATTTGTTATCCCACTCTTCACGAATTCCAATAAGAGTGCTGGGTAAAAATCCATTTTCAGCCATTATAACAAAGTATGTGAAAAACCCAGCCATTGCCTGTATTACACCGATTTGAAGATAAGCAAAACTTATGAGCCGGTAATTGACAAGGCGGTCAGTCTTAGGATTGCGGGGAGGGCGCTTCATTATGTCCGATTCTGCAGGTTCATAAGCAAGGCTAATAGCTGGCCAAAGATCAGTTCCAAGATCAATGCAAAGTATGGTTATTAAGCCCAATGGAAGTGGGATTCCTAGCATCATATATAAAAGAAAAGGTGCTATTTCTGGGATATTTGAACTCAATGTGTATGCAATAGATTTCTTCAGATTGTCAAAAATAATCCGTCCCTCTTCAATGCCAGTGACTATTGAGCTAAAATTATCATCAAGTAAAATCATATCAGCTGCTTGCTTTGACACTTCGGATCCCATTATGCCCATGGCTATGCCTATATCAGCTTTTTTTTAATGCAGGAGAATCATTTACACCATCACCCGTAACTGCAACAATCCATCCTTGTCGCTGGCATGCTTCTACAATTAAAAGTTTTTGCTGTGGAGATGTTCTGGCAAAGACAATTTCCTTATGCTGAATTAATATTTGATCTATTTCCAAAGATGATTTCGTTTTTAAATCAGCTCCATATATAACATTTGCAACTGCATCAGTAGGGTTTATCAGGTGCCACTTCATCAGGTGTTTTGCTGCTTAAACTGATTATGCCAACTTGCTTGCAATTGCCTTTGCTGTTATGGGATGATCCCCAGTAACCATTATTACCTTTATTCCAGCAGAGCGGCACTTCTCAACAGCATCAGGGACAGTAGGACGGGGAGGGTCTACCAGCGAAATGAGCCCATTAAATCGAAGATTTGTAGTTGGAAAGTTGTAAATATCACTGTTGAAACAAAACCCTTTGGGGTATTCTGCTGCATCCAGTTCAAGATCGCAAAATCCAAGCACTCGTTCTCCCATGCCACCCATTCCAAGATATGCAAGGTTGTACTGATTTCTTCTGTCATCACTTAAAGGTAGGGTTTCACCATGTACATGTATTGATGAACAGCAATCTATTATTTTTTCTGGTGCTCCCTTCATAACCAAAATGTGACCATTGATTTTGCTGTCCCAGTGTATTGATATTTGGTATTTGTTGACTGAATTGAAGGGTACTTCAAAAACTTTGGGGTATTTTCTGCGATATTCTTCAACATTATGCTCAGCTTCAGAAAATTTTAATAAGGCAGATTCTGATGCATCTCCCACAGTTTTTCGCTTAAGAATTGGTTTGTCTTCTTCTCCATATTCAAATTCAGCCCTGCTGCAAAGCGATGTTATAGAGAGGAGGGATTTAGAGGTGTGATTGTTCCTGTCAAATGCATTGTTAGGGTGATCCGGAGAACCATCAACTAGATTTTGACTGAACCATAGATGGGCTACGGTCATGCGATTTTGAGTCAGTGTGCCTGTTTTATCTGAGCAAATAACTGAAGTTGAACCAAGAGTTTCTACAGCTTCAAGTTGTTTAACAAGACAGTTTTTCTTGGCCATTTTCTTGGCAGTTAAGGTTAAAGACACTGTAACAGTAGCAAGTAGTCCTTCAGGTACATTGGCAACAATTATTCCTATAATAAAGACCAGTCCTTGCACAATAGCATTTGGTTTTAAAGCAATGGCTGTAATACCAAAAATGGCACCCTGAAAAATGGCAATGACAGTTATTATCCGAATGAAATGGTGAATTTCTTGAGCAATTGGAGTTTCACCACTTTCTAGACTGGCAGTGAGGTTTGCAATTTTACCCATAACAGTGTTGTCCCCTGTGCGATAAACAACAGCTCGGGCATTTCCTTCTGTTACAGATGTTGAGAAAAATGCAAGATTTTTCGTTTCCATTGGTGCTTTTGGGTTTGTGCATTCTGGTGTTCGGCTTTGTGGTTCTGATTCCCCAGTAAGTGCAGAATTGTCGACTTTGAATCCTGAAGAAGTTAGAATGCGAACATCTGCTGGGACACGATCTCCACCCCGTAGTTCAACAATATCTCCACAGACCAGATCCTCAACTTTGAGTTCATGCTTGTGACCATCACGTACAACTTGACATTTTGGAGGTATCATATTTTTGAATGATTCCATAACTTTGTTTGATTGGTACTCTTGATAAAATTGGAATACAGCAGTAATGATAACCACTACAAAAAGAACTATGCCAAGGTAAAGTTGATCCCACTCTGGCTTATCATTTATGTAGGTTATGAAAAAAGCAATGACACACATGATTCCACCAATCCAGAGTAATGCGGAAAATCCACCAAACAGCATTTTAGCAAATTTTATCCAGATTGACGTGGTTTTTGGAGGTGTAAGTGCATTTGGGCCATCACGTTTTAAGCGTTTAGCTGCTTCTTCAGGATTCAAACCATACTGCATGTTAGTGTCAAGGCGTGCCTGAAGTTCTATTAATGAAATACGGTGCTCATCTATTTCTGCCTCCTTTTTTAATTCATCCAAACCAGAATTGTTCCGTTTCTTAGCTCTGAAAGGCATTTTGATTGAAAACTTTTAAGGGTTTCTGATGCTATCCTATACTTGATTTTTAAATGTATAGGAATAAATGTGTAGTAAAACCATTTTAATTAATTAATAAAAATACAATAAACCACTTTTTTGAACATCCATACATCGACAATGATATAGGGTTTGAATGAACAGTGGGGGCAAGAGTGGTGAATGGAGAATTTTTGACCGCTGTCTATACATATGCCTGACTTTTTGTCTGTTTATATTATATATGGGTAGGTATCTGGAATGGCCGGATCCGTGCAAATTCTCAACAAAGATAAAATGTGCCGCTTGGATCCTGGCAGGGTGGCACTGGATTCGGACAATTTGAAACATTACCTTTTTGTGTAGTAAATTTGTTTTCCCTGAAAATTTACCGTTTGCTCTGTACCGGCTGAACTGTTAAGATTTGAACAGAATACTCGAGTGTTTTTGTTCATAATTTAAAAAAACTGACTCAAAACTGCTTACTTTTGAAATTGGTTGAGAAACTAGACTTACCCTTTTGAGTGGCAAACCTTCATGCATTTGACCAACAATGGCAATTAGTTTGAAGTGCTAGCAGCTGTACGAGAATTGAACAGAAGATTTAAATGTTTGGTCAAATTCTCAACCAATTTCTTTAAACTTTATTTCTGCAAAGATATGATACCGCATTACGATTCTGACTGGGTGGAAGTGGTTCCGGAGTAGTAGAAACATTACCAATTTAAGTAAATACTTTTCCTCAGAAAATGTTCACTGTGCTCTGTAGCAGCTGAACCGTTAAGATTTAAACAAGACATTAGTTTTTCTGTTAACAATTCATATATATCCATTCCAGATCTGTGCTTAGTTTTAAAATTGTTTGAGAAACCACAGACTTATCATTTTGGGTGACAAACTTTCATGCATTAAAAAACAATGTCAATTAATTATTTATGATAGAAGCCGAACTGTTGAGAATTGAACAGGAGACTAAGTATTTTTGTTCATAATTGATATATGACAGTTCATATTATGTGTTTACTTTTGAAATTGGTTGAGAAACCTGAGACTTGCCCTTTCAAGTGACCTGTTATAAATGTAACGATTGATTTCGCGGTCACCTATTGCGCTTTGCGCCATTACACTTGTTTTGTTCTTAATTCATATATAATGGTTCCAAATCTTTGCTTATTATCGAAATTGCTTGAGAAACAAAAACAACATACTTACTCTTTTAAGTCACAAAATTTAACATGTAAATGACCATTTCAATCTGTCAACACTAAACCCTAATATTTATGTTAAAACTTGACAATTCAGATTTGCAATTGCTGCCATTTTACCAATTTCCAAGGAAATTCGGAGTTTCCAACGCGAGCGTGTCTTTTGGATTCGTTATCCTATATTGACATGAAGTAGACAGAAATATAGACTGATAGTAAATTGAGGGTAATGATTCAAGCATTCAAGCATAAATTGCGCATCCTCTGGAGAAAAAGTGGATTAGCTAGATATCTTGCCTGATAGCCTGAGTAGGTTAAATTATGGTGAGGTGAGTATCTAACTGGATTACACTGAATAGATATAGGGATTTTTGTATCACAAATAACAAAAAATATATAATGACATTTAAAACACATAAGGATAACATTTAGGAATACATGTATTTATCAATAAAAAATTTGCACTGTGGCCAATATGCGTCAAAAGCCGGCAATATGTGTTTATGATACAACAGCTGGGCACCATTTGTAAGATGACACCAGAGCCATACTAAAACAGTGCATTTTACAAGCCAATAAATCGGAAATTACGACATAAAAGCTTCGGAAAAGAAGTCCAATAGGCTGAACGAAGCAAATAAAGTCCAATAGATGAGTCATTGTGTGTCATCATCCTTTTGAGTTGACTTAATTGCCATGATTGATGCATAAGTAGGATATACCATTCCAATACTGTTGCAAAGAAGTTCAGCTTCGCGGCCAATTATAAGGTAGCAGCCTAAAATGAGAGACCAAACCAATGCAATGTTTTTCCGTGATTGTCCAGTTGCTGCTTCTGCTTTTGCAAGCCATACAATCCAGATTCCATTGTCTTCATTCGCAAGTACTGACTCCACTTTTCCCATTATTTGTTCTAGTACTCCGACTCCTGCCATGCTGTTGAGTGATTGACAATAGGGTTTCTGAGGTAATAAAGTTAAAAAATCATTAAATAAATATTTCAATAGTTAATAATTAGTAAATTTATAATACTTGAATCCTTGAGTGACCTTGACTGTATTGACGTCTTATATAATGGAGTGGGCAGGAAGGGGTTGAATAAAGGGGCGGATGGATACCAATATGTAAAGTTCCTTTTTATAAACTGCTTGTCCTCAGTCATTTTAAGGTCAACCCCAATGCTCTTTATTTAAAAAAAAATGCCGAAACTGCTACCGGGGGGGGGAACGAAGTCTTCGCGGTTTTTAATGTAATATCCATACGTTGTTTTCGCTAAGTCTTCGTCCCCCCCCCCCCCGGTAGAAAATTAACAGCGATGGGCAAAGGGCTCAGGCATTAATTTGGCTCTTCTCAAAAGCTAATGTTTCACTAAATCTAAGTTAAATATACCTGCTAAAACTCAGAAACAACTAGAAATGCTTTATTTAATGAAAACTGATCAACTGCCCATACATAGACCGTCCATCCGTTCGTCCATCCGAAATCATTGAAGGCACTTTGACAACTTCTGGAATGTAGATCTAAACGGTTCAAGGGTTAAATCAGGGCTCTAAAGGGTCAAGCCACCATTTATGTTTGCATTTTCCGTGTTTTTACGTCAAAACATAGTTTATTAATGAATTCACATTTTTGACCGTGGAGCGGCCCAAAGGGCTGCTCCGCGGTCTATATAGGCTACTAAACTTTTGTCCTGATAAATACGTATATATATGTATATATATGTTCCTTGAAATGCTAGTCCTGGCCGAATTCTCAACGGATCTTGACAAACTTTTTTCCTGAAAGGTAATACTATTTTAGGAAGATCTGGAGGGGTGGAACCAGTTTCCAAACAGTTGAATCATTACTTTTTTGGGTAGAAAGGCTTGAAAACTGCAATTTTTTGCGCTGTAGTAATTTTAATCTTGAGAACAACACAAAGGACTTGAGTTTTTTGTTCACAAGTCATATATAACGATTCCAAATATGTGCCTACTTTTGACAATGTTTGAGAAACCACAGACTTACCCTCTTGAGCGACAAACTTTCATGCACAACAATAACATCAATTCTCAGTGGCAGGCTCTGATACACTCATTTCGTTCTTCTATAAATTCTGGCTCAATGCATTACTTTTCGAATTATATCAATTGTTCAAAATAGCTACAACTTTTTATCGCAATATTAGCTTTGTTTTGTATCATTTCCCGCACCGCAAGACCAAGGAGGAACGGCAACTGCACCTAGGATGGCGAGAGGACGGCCTGCTAGGCGTCAGCTCGCGCATCACGGACTTCCAGCCCATCCTTCTGCCTGGTGCCCATCCCCTGGTCCACCGCCTCATCCTCTACTGCCACCATCTCCTCCAACACCCGGCTCAGTGCACCCTGCTCAACCGCCTTCGAGAGTCCTTCTGGGTGGCGGGGGGCCTGCACGCTGTCAAGGCTGCTTTCCGGGGCTGTCGTCGCTGCGCCCTGGCCCTTTGACGTCTGCTGCCCCGTCCTCCACCTGGCCTTCTGCCTCCCCAGCGCCTCGCCGCCTACCAACGGGCTTTCCGTCATCTCCTAGCCGACCAGCTGGGACTGTTGGAGGTGGAGGTGGGGGAAGAGCTGGTGAAGCGCTGGGTCCTCATCCTCTCCTGCGCCATGAGCCGAGCCTTGCACCTGGAGGCCCTGGAGTAATACTCAACATCAGTGGTGACCAAGGCCTTCATCCGGTTCTGGGCGTGCAGAGGAGTCAGTGGAGGCGTCATCTACCTGGACTGCTCCACAGCCTTTGCAGCCTTCGACCGCCTGCTCCAAGAGCTCCCCCTCCAGCTGGGCATCCATGTCTCCTTAGGCCCCATCAAGACTCCCTGGCATGAAGGAGCGGTCGAGAAGATGGTGGACCTGGCATAGCGCAGCCTCCGCCCCGCCCTCTTCTGCCAGCGCCTCAACGACTACCATCTGCAGACCCTCCTCTGCCAAGTCGAGGCCGTCCTCAACTCCAGACCCCTCACTCACCTCACCGGGGACCCAGACGATCTCCGCCCGCTGACCCCTGCATCGCTGCTCCATCCCCACCTTCGCTCCGACCTGCATGGGCTGATGCTGGAGCTGGACCTGACCATCTTCCCGGCCTCCATGCCGGCTGGCTGTCTGCGTCGCGAGGTCCAGCTTCTGGAGCGCTGCCAGTGGGTGTTCTGGGAACGCTGTAGCGTTGTGTACCTCTTCACCCTCCGTCAACGCCATCAAGCTGAGTTCTGTCAAGGGAAGGTCTCCGAGGTGGGTGTGGGGGAGGTGATGCTGCTGGCCGGAGATGAGCTGCAGGATCGCTGGCACCTCGTCTGCGTCCTCCGCCTCTACACCAGCCCAGACACTGTCACTCACTACGTCCAAGTCACCGACACCCAAGGCCACCGCTCTGACCATCTGCTCCAGCACCTGGTCCCGTTGGACCTGGAGCTGGGTGAAGCCGACTGGAGCAAGCAAGAGGATCATTCCGTCGTCATCGGCGACCGCGACTCCTCCATCGACTCCAACAGCCAGCCCATGGGCTATGAGGGACCTGGGGAGATGGCGGCCCAGCTCCGCGCTGATCCGGACTATGCTCCGCCCACCCGGCTGACAGCCCCATCCACAGGAGCCCAGCCTGGGCCCATCGCCGCCTCTCTCCCCTGTCCGCCGCTCTCTGCACGGGGTCTCCGTGCCCTACACTGCCAGATTCGAGCGGGCCAGCTGATCTAGGACCAGCCGGATTCTGCCTCTCCTTCTGCTGCCTCATTCTATCTGGGGGTTGGTTCCTGTTCCCGTAACTGGCCTAGGACCCATTCGGCATCCAGCCCCTCCCCTCTCTTCTGCTTCAGGCCACACCCCGTCCCTCTCTCTCTCTCTCGACCACTTCCCACTCTCCTCTCCTGCACCCCTCCCGACTCTCGCATCATTGTTTCTGCTTCTGCTATCGGGAGACTGGACCCATCTGGTCCGGCCTGGGACCCATTCGGCCACCCGCCCTCTTCCCTGTCTCTTATTCTGTTTCGAGTACTCTTTCGGCTCCATCCAGCATGGCGACATCTTCAAGGCCGGGGACCCCCTCTTCGGAGGGTGCGGGCCTCGTGCTGCCTGCTTCCTTGCCCATCTCCTTCTCTCTTATCAGCATTTTATTGTGGAGACGTTTGTGAAGAGGAGTTCTTTGTTGTCCACTTAGTGGATGTGATTATTTAGCATCACATGTTTAGCAGCAGTCTCAGCTCTTCCCTTTCCATGATGCCGCCTATGGGCCCTCTCATTCCTTATGCCATTCATCAGGCTTTAGACCTATTCAGCCATTTTTTCTGCCCACCGATCCGCAGGGTCTTCTTTGTGTGCTCCTGGCCTCCGCCTTCCACTTTCAGTTGAGCTTGTTCTTTGTCTGCAACCCTGTCACCTCATATTCTCTCTCAGCCATGTCTAGCATTTTCGTTTGTTTCTCAGGGTGCTCAGGGGTTAGCAGACCACGAGGGTGGAGCGCGTGGCATGCTAACCCCTCCCCAGCCACCTCCGACAGTACTCCAGCTGCGGCCATTCCGTCCAGGGCCTACCAGCCGCCCCCCCCCTCATCCCATCCCCTTCCCTCTTTGCCTCGCTCCAACCTTTGCCCTTCACTTCTATTGCTCTTCGGTCGAGTAAAAGAGAGGGTTCGCTGGTGTTGGTCTGCTCGCAGGAGATGGAGGGAAACATGCAGCACTAGGACCTCGACATCTCCGGCTATGGCCAGGCCACCGTTGGTCTCATTGTCAGCATCGGCGCCTTCTTCTTCCTCTTTCTCTCCTACCCCCTCACCTCCTCTCACAACCTCTGCCGGACTTCATCCATCAGAACTGGAGCCCCTGCCCAGATCCTTCGCACTCCTCAAGCCCCCTCCCAGCAGCTCCGCCAGCCTGGACCAGGGCCGCCTTCAGGAGCCTCTCCCACCTCGTCTGCACCCGCTTTGCTCTCGCCCTCCCCTACACTGGTGGACAAGGAGCAGCTGAGTGCTTCAGCGGCAAGCAGGAACCTGGACATCCGCAACCAGATCTCCTTCGCCTCCGTCTTCCAGCTCGCCGTCTCCTTCAAGGCTTGTACTTCCTTCCTCAGTCCTTCCTCTCCCACCCCCTGAGCCACCAGCCCAGACTCCACCGTGTACTATACACAGAAGACCTGGTGTTCTCAGCCATCCCGAACCTTCCACCCTTTCGTCATGTCTCGCCCCTCCACTCCTCCGCTCTCTCCCCCACCCCCAGCCACTCGCCCCACCCGTGTGCGCACACAGCCACACTCCCCCTCCACCTTCCCGCCCAACGCTTCAAACCCACCCACTCTCCAAACCTCCCGCCAACTCTCCCGCCAACCATCTCCCGCCGCGAGCACCAACCGCGCAGCCTCCTCCATCCAGCCCCCACCCACTCGCACAACTACCTACCCCTACAACCCACCCTCACTCCCCGGCTTCTTCAAGTCATGGCTTCCATGCTCTCATGCATGCCCGGCCCCTGCCAACCACACCCAGAACAAACTGCGCTGCTGCTACTGCAAGACGGTGTGGTGCCGATGGGGTGAGGAGGTGGCGTGGGTGCCTGTGGGTGCTCTTCCAAAGGTGGCCTGGGTGGAGGCGGACTCTGCGACGAAGCGGGGAGCCCAGCCACACTGGACCTGCCTGCCTTGCCAGTATGGAGCCAGCCTTCATCCTCAACCTGCTCTTCACCAGCTACACCAACAAGGTCACTGCCCTCGTCTCGCCTCCCTCGCCCTCTTCACTCCCAACCACACTCTCTTCCCTGCACCGCATGTGGAGGAGAATGAGGAGAATGAGAACAAGGAGGACGTGGGTGATGTGGGGGATGGAGGAGCGGAGGCAGAGATGGAGGTGGATCGCCGCATGAGCAGTGGAGAGCCAGCCTCAGGGGAAGAAGCTGGACCCGCCCTGCACCCTCAGCCTTGCCCTCTTCATCCAGATGGGGAATGCTATGCCATCTTCCAAGGCTATCTTCTGAGCCTTGAAGAGCAGGTGGAGCCGGGAGCGGTGGGCCTGACAGTGCCACCAGAGGTGCGTCGAAGGCGGCCTGGAGGTTCTCGGCCTGCTTCCAGCTGATGACGAAGCCGTCTCCCTTGATCTTGTTCAGCTGCTGTTGGAGGGACCGCTTCTCGCAGTCGAGCTTGTCCCGGGCAGCTTGAGCTTGGCCTCGCTCCTGGATGGCCTGCTCCTTCTTGGTCTCGGCGTTGGCCAGCTGCTTCCGGAACTCCTCGTGGTCTTTCTCCAGCGTCGTCACCTTCGCCTCCAACCCCAGGCACTTTCTTTCCAAAAAAAGGGCCTTCTGCGCTTGGAGGGATTCGAGGCTAGATCCAATGACGGCACCTTTCTGTTGCTGAACTTGCCGCTCCAGCTCTAGTATGCGGCTGTCCTTGTAGTGGAGTTGCTGGAGGTGATGGGTGCATTGTCGCTCCAGATTGCCGATCAACCTGGAGCCAGTGTCCAGGTAGGCTTGCAAGCTCCGGTATCCCGGGTCCGCCTCTCCCCTCCTCCTCTCGATACTCCTGGGGGCTGGAGCTTCAGGGAAAGGAAGAGGGACAAGGGTGACCCTAGGCGCCATCGGAGTTGACTGTGGCGATGGCGAGCCTCCTTCCCTCGAGGCCCTCTGAAGATGGAGCTTCCTGAAGAGGGAATGGGGCGAAGGTGACCCTGGCCGCAGTTGGAGTTGGGGATGAGGCCGTAGATGAAGACTCCGTCTGCGCCGGGGACGAGAAGGCTTGTGATGGCCTGGTCGGAGGTGTGTTGCAGGTTCCCGTTGGAGATGGGGCTTCTGGGACTCCCTCGGGCAGCAAGTAGGCTGGTGACAGAGGGATTAGTGGGAAAAGGACCTGAAGCTCAGTCTCCGCCTTCGTTGGTGATGAGGATCCAGGTTCTCGTCTTGGCGACTGGAAGATCGCGGATCGCGTCGATGAGACTTCTGGCTCCTCTCCTTGGAGTCCTTGCCTCTCTCTATGAAGGCCAGGAGCTCTTCTCCGTCGTTGAAGGCTGGGGAGTGCTCCTGTCCGTCCGAGCTCTGCGGCTTGTCGGAGAAGCGCGTTCGCTTTCTTCCCGGCTCCGACTCGGAGCCGGCTCCTCCTTCCTGCTCCTCCTCGCCCATCTCCTCTCCCTCCTCTCCCTCCTCCTCTTGGTATGGCGTGGC
>JASANA010002054.1:0-53660 GCA_030248095.1 Ptycholaimellus sp. GST1_10
GGCCGGAAGACGTCGGCTCTGCAGCGGTTGCGAGAGAGGGCGTAGTCGAAGCGGAGGACGAAGGCGATGCCGGGGATGGCGTTCTCCTTGCCCTAGTTGTCCAGCTTCTCCATGCTGCTGACGTGCGAGATGCCCACCACCTCCAGGGTCTCTTTACTGAACCGAACCAAAAAGCAGAAGTGAAGGGCAAGGCAGGAGGAGGAGAGAGAGGGGGTTGAAGGGCAGTGGGGGGAATGCGAGGCTGGGGCGGCTCTTGCCACGGCATGCTGGACGCGGCTACGGTCACGCAGGGGGAGCAACATGTCTACCAGCCCAAACTCCCCACTTGCGCCATCTACAGATCCTCGGGGCCTCGTTTGCAGACAAACGAAACTGCTCACTCAGGATGGAGAAGGAGAAGGAAAGGTTGGTGGAGAGAGAGAGAATGTCGGAGTGGAAGTCAAATCATGCTCAACTGGAAGAGGAGCAAAAGCTAGAAGGCCACGAAGGCGAGCGAAACAAAAGGAAGCTCAGTGCATAAAGCATGAGGAGGAAAAGTATGGCTAGCGAATAAGAGAGCAGTTGACGGAACGCTACATGAAGCCAAAGAATCACCGCCAGAGAGGCTGGCGCGAAAAGGGGGCCGTGGCTATGGAAGCCTTGGACAGGGAGCACAAATCTCCATCAAAACAGAGGAAGGAAAAAAGGGGCGCATAGCAGGCAGCTGGGAAGGAGGGCGGTGAGACCTGAGTCCGCGCCCTCGCCAGAGGGGGTCCCAGGCCCACCTCGAAGGAGAGCGTGGAGGCTGGGAGGTGAGGACGGAGTCGGTCTCGACAGGGCCCAGGCCACCGGCGGCGCTCTGGTACTTGGCCGGGTCGGAGCAGAAAGGAGAGTTGGAGGGGCAGGAAAGAGTCGGAAGCGTAGTCGATAGAGAAGAAGGAGTTGTGGACGGGGCGGAAGGTGAAGTCGAAAGGGAGAAGGGGGAGGTGTCGAAGTCGGCTGGTCCTAGTCTTCCTGTCCCGCTCGCAGGCGCCGATGGAGTGCGCGGAGGGCACGCGCCGTCAGCGGCGGGTACGGGAGAGCCCCAGCAGCGATGTCCGCGCGGGGGACGGCAGGCTGGTTGGCAGGGATGTAGTCGGGGTCCTGGCGGAGCTGGCCCTCCGTCTCCTCGGCGTCCCCGGAGGCGTTGGAGGCGAAGCTAGCGTCCGTGGTCGGCTGAGGTGCTTGGTCAGGACGGGAGTCCTTGTCGGCGGCGGGGACGGGCTCAGGCAACAGCTCCAGATCCAGCGGAACGAGATGCTGCACTGGGCGATCAGACTCATGGCCCCGAGCATCCACGACGCGAACGTAGCGCAGGATCTGGTCGTTGCCGGGGTAGAGGCGGATGACGCGCACGAGCCGCCATCTCTCCCTCGGCTCCTCACCCACCATCAGCAGGACCTGATCCAGGTGAAGGTGAGAGGAGCGGCCTCGGCGGAGCTCGGCCTGATGACGTTGACGGAGAAGATGGAGGTACTCGCGGCTCCAGCGGTCCCAGAAGACCCACCGGCACTCCTCCAGGCGTCGCACCTCCCGGCGGAGACGGCCAGCTGGTGTGGCGGCGGGATGGTGGGCCAGGTCCAGGGCCTGGCAGGGGCCGAAGAGGTCGGCGCGGCGGTGCGGGTGCAGGAGGCTGTCCGGGGTGAGTGGATGGAGGTCTCCGGGGTCCTCGCTGAGCTGGGTGAGCGGGCGGCTGTTGAGGACCGCCTCCACTTGGCACAAGAGAGTGGAGAACTGGAAGTCGTTGAGGCGGAGGCGGAACAAGGCTGGGCGGAGACTCCTCTTGGCCAGATCCACCATCTTCTCCACTCCACCCATCCTCCACGGGGCTCTGACGGCGGCGGAGGAGATGTGGAGTCCGAGCTCGGCGGGCAGCTCCTTAAGAAGGCGAGCGAAAGCGCTGAAGGCGGTGGAGCAGTCGAGGTAGATCGTCCCCCCGCTCACTCCTCGGCGGGCCCAAAAGCGTAGGAAGGCCTTGGTGACGGCTCCCGCGCTGTAGTCCTCCAGGGGCTCGAAGTGGATGGCCCGGCTGCAGGAGCAGGAGAAGATGAGAACCCAGCGCTTGGCCAACTCTCCCGACTCCCCGTTCCCCGCCTCCACCTCCAGCGGGCCCAGCTGGTCTGCGAGCAGATGGCGAAAGGCTGGCTCTCCCGTCTCCAGGCGCTGTGGCGGGAGATTGCCGGGAGGTGGTCGGGGAAGGGCCGGGCGAAGAGTGAGAGCGCAGCGACGACAGCCTCGAACGCTGGCCTTGACGGTGTGCAGACCCCCGGTGATCCAGTAGGTCTCGCGAAGACGGCAGAGGAGGGTCCGTTGGGCTGGATGGATGAGGAGGTGGTGATGGTGGAGAATGAGGCGTCGGGTGAGAGGATGAGAGCCGGGCAGGAGGATGGGCTGAAGGTCGGCGATGCGAGAGCCGACGCCCAACAGCCCGTCCGGCCGCCACTGCAGAGCCAACTGCCTCTCCTCCTTAGTCTTCTTCTTGCCCCGGCGTCCTCCGTTGAGTCCGCGGGCGAAGATGAGGGGGTAGGTGGAGCGTTGTAGAAGGAGTAGAAGGCGCAGCTCGGCCTCCTCCAGCTCGTGCTTGGTCAGCTTGGGCCCCAGGGGCGGGATCGTAGCCCGCTGTCGCCACCGCAGCAGCCAGGCGAGCTTCTTGACGATCTGGTGGTAGGGGAGGTCGGCGAGGACGAGCTGGTCAGCCAGGGAGGGCTCGGCGTTGATGGCGGCTAGGATGAGAGTCTCGTTCTCCAGCGCCGGGTCCTTGGCCTTGTGGACGCGGGGCACGCCGGTCTCCAGGTCCTTGTCACACGCCGGCGGGGTCCAGCTGGGCCAGTCTCCGACTGGCTGGCGGAGGAAGGCCGGGCCGGAATGGAAGTTGCGGAGGATGGGTGAGGCGGCGGGAATGGGCTTGGTAAGGGCGTCGGCGGCGTTGTTGCTGGTTGGGACGTAGCAGACAGCCGCGTCCCCAAAGCCGCTCCAGCTCTCCCGCATCTCCTCGATCCGCTTGTTCTCGTAGGCGCGCAGCTGGGTTCCCCGGTGGAACCAGTAGAGCACGGTGTGGGCGTCCAGGAAGAGGCGGGTGTGGGTGAGATGAAGGTGAGGTTGTAGGAGGTTGCGGAGGTAGGTGATGGCGCGGGTGGCCAGCAGGGCGCCCCAGAGCTCCACGCGAGGCACGCTCTTGATCAGCCCTTTCTTAGTTGCTGGGACTAGGCGGCTCTTGGCCAGGACGAAGCGGACGTCGGCGAGCCCGGGCTGCGAGTCCGATGCCGGGGACAGGCTCTGCTCGGCCACCAGGTAGGCGACGTAGCCGTAGGCGCGCTCACTCCCGTCCGCAAACACCACCAGTCGATAGGAGGCGTCCCGGGCGCCGATGAGGCAGCGAGGGTAGGAGAGGTCGGAGAGGTGGCTGAAGCCGGAGCGGATCTTGTCCCAGGCGGCCACGGTCTTGTCTGACGCCGGCGTGTCCCAGGGCTCCTTGGGGGTGAAGGCGGACTGCAGTAGGAGACGGGCTTCCAGTAGGGCCGGAGACAGGTAGCCTGTGGGGTCGTAGACCTTAGCGACCAGGGACAGGAGCAGGCGACGGGTGAGGACGCCGTCGGAGCTGAGGTCGGGCATCACCGGGGAGATGGAGTCGGTGCCGGTGGTCCACTGGAGGCCGAGGTTTTTGATGGACAACTTGGCGCAGATGTCCTCCTCCGCGAGCTCGGACAGGGCGGCGGGGTCGTTGGACGCGAACTGACAGAGCCGCTGTTGAGCTTGAGCGAAGAAGCTCTGGAGACTGGAGGCCAGACGGCGCCCGTCCTCGGCGCTCTCGAAGCAGGAGATGAGGTTGTCCACGTACAGCTGACGCGGCAGCTCCTCCAACTCCCCCTTGCTCAGGCCGCAGGCGGAGACGTCCCCGTTCCCGTCCAGCGCCTCCTTGGCCAACTGACTCAGCGTGAAGAGCAAGAGGTTGGGGGAAGGGCTGGCGCCCATGATGAGGCGGGTGTATGAGTAGGCGTGGACGTTGTGAGGGCCGATGGGCTTGGAGTAGTCGCGGGGGAGCAGCACCTGGAGCAGGCGTCGATGCTCCTCGCGGACCTGGATCCCGTAGAAGGCGGAGGAGAGGTCGCTGATCAGCACTCGGCGGGGAAGACGGAACTGGAGCTGCAGGCGCAGGAGATCCTCAATCAGACTCGGCCCCGTCTCCAGGCAGTCGTTGAGGCTCTTCCCCGACGAGGACTTGGCGGAGCAGTCGACGACGGGCCTGACCTTGAGCTGTCCATTGCCGGCGATCTTGAAGACGGAGCGATGGGCCAAGAAGTGGCGGGGAAGCTGAGGAGGGCCGGTGGAGGGCTCGGGGCCGTAGGAGGAGGGGACGAGGATGCCCTGGCGGATGAACTTGCGGAACTCCTCGTAGTGAAGCCGCATCTCCTCCGCGGTTGACTTGGCCTCCAAGCGCTGCTGCCGGCGAAGGGAGAGATGGTAGTTGGAGCCGAGGGCGTAGATCTCCGGCCTGATCGGGAGGCCAACCTCGAAGCGTCCGTCGGCGAGGCGGTGGGTGTCAAAGATGCGGGCGCAGACCTCGAAGGCGCTCTCCTTGGGCTCGGGGCCGTAGCCGGTGCCGAGGAAGTCCACCTCCGTCTGCTTGGCCAGGAGGCTCTCCAGGCGGCTGTCCAGGTCCTCCGCGGTGGGGTCCGGGTCCAGGGCCAGCAGCGTGGCTCCGCCCGTCGGCTCTTCTCCCGCCACCGCCACCAGCTCCTCGTCAACACGGCCTTGTAGCACGGGTCCGAAGACGGTCTGGTAGAGGCTGAGGCCCTTGGCGAGGCGGAGGCGGCTGGCGTCGCCGAAGATCTCCTCCCAGAAGTCCAGGCCTAGGAGCACGTGGACTGGGAAGGGGCGAGAGGCGAGAGTGGGCAAGTTGAAGGCGGCGAAGGCCTCGGCGGGCAGGACGCTGGTCTCCAGCTCGAAGCCACCGATGCGGCAGCCGTCCGCGATGCGCTCCACCTGCAGGCCGTCGATGGGGAAGATGCCGCCGTCGGAGGTGCAGATGTTGAGGCGGACGAAGCGAGAGCGGATGAGCTGGGCTGCTGAACTTCCCGCCGTCCACACCCCCGTCGTCACCCGGCCTCGGGGCCGCAGGCCCAGCTTCTCCACCGCGAAGCGCGAGATCCAGGTGTTAGAGGCGCCGGTGTCGCAGACGACGTTGAGCTCCACCCGGCCTCGGGGGCCCTCGGCGGTGACGCGGAAGGCGGCCAGGAGACTGCGGCTCGGGGCCGTAGTCCTGCTGGGAGCTCGGTGGCTGCTGGCGGGGTCCACGAGGGCGGGCATGAGGGCACCGGTGTGATGGCCCTGAGTCGGAGCCGGAGTTGGCTGGATGGGGACTAGGCCCGGAGGTGGAGGTCCAGGCGGGGCCGGTCCTCCGCGTCCTCCTGTCTGTCCCGCTCCTCCCCCCGCTCCCGCTCCTCCCGCTCCACCCGCTCCCCCGCCGCCCCTCGGGTGGCCTAGGCGCTGGTTGTTGCCGCCGGAGAGGCTGCCGCCGAAGGCTCCGTGCAGGGCGGAGTGGTGTTTCTCCAGACAGTGCCGACAGCGGAAGGTGGACGGGCAGGCGTCGGTCTGGTGGGAGTGGGCCAAGCAGTTGGTGCAGAGCTTGAGCTGGCGGGCACGCGAGAGGCGCTGGACCGGCTGGGGGTAGGTGGTGCAGTCCACAACGTAGTGGTGCTGGCCGCAGAGGTAGCACGGACGGGAGAGGCGCTGTCCCGCGGGCGGAGCCACTGAGGACGAGGCCGTGGCTGGGGCTGCGGAGGAGGAGGCCGTGGCCGGAGCTGGCTGCGGTGCCCGATCTCCAGACGTACTCTGTGCCGTTCCCCCTCCACGCGCTGCCGCACTCTTCCCGCGTCGCGTCCGTCGCTGGCTGCTCTGGGTGCTCTGAGGCTCCTGGAAGGCGGGCAAGGCGAAGCCGGCGGTCGGAGCGGCGTAGGAGCTGGAGCGGGAGGGGCAGGCCCGGAAGCCCCGCGAAGCCTGAAGTCTCCAGCCGCTCTCCTTGAGCAGGAGATCCACGATCTCGTCGTAGGTGGGGCTGAGGTCGCGGCCGTTGAGGGCGCGGTTGCGGCGGAAGTCGGTGACCAGGGACGGCGGAAGCTTCTGGAACAGCAGCACGGCGTGAGTGTCAAGGTCGGTGACGCCTAGGTTCCGGAGCTGGGCCTGGGTGGAGAGAAGGAAGTCGACCATGGCCGTCATCTTGTGGCCCGTCACGTCCTCGTCCATGGGTTCCACGTCCGCGAGGGCTTGCAGGAGCTCCGTCTTCCGATGTCCCGTCCCCGCGTAGGCCTTCTGCAGGGTGCGGACGGCGACGTCGTAGTCGGTGCTCTTGTACTCCTGGCACCAGGCGACCTTGGCGTGGGCGGGCCCGGTGAGACAGGAGAGCAGGGTGTCCAACTTGGTGATGGGGTCCATGAGGGCATCTCGATGGAAATAGTGCTCCCACCACGCCCACCAGCGCGCGAAGTCGGCGAAAGTGCCGCCGTCGTACTTCTTGAGGCGCTGGTTGCCCTGTAGCTGGGCCAGGTGCGTGGAAGGCTGGTAGGAGGTGAGGACCGGCATGGCGGTGGTGGTGTGAGGGGGTCGGGAGCTAGTGCTGGAGGATGGCGCCGGGTCCGGACGTCCGTCTCCTCCGGCTGCATGGCGGGGCTCCGGCGGAGTGTCGGACTCGCGGGTCTCCTCTGGGGCGGGTGGATCTGGACGGCCCGGGCGGGTCTCCCGGCGACGGCTGGGCCCCGGACGCTCATCCTCCTCCTCGTAGTCCCGGGGGTCGCTGTACTGGGGGAAGCGGACGTCGTCCACGTAGCGGCCGAGGCGAACGCCGGGTCCGGAGCTTTCCCCGGCCTGGGCGCCGTAGTAGGGGCGCTTTGGCGGTGGCGGAGTCGGTGAGGTGGAGAGAGGCGGAGCTGGGCGTCGGTTGCCAGGCAGGGGCCGCTCTTCCGCTCGATGTCCGGCCTGTCCCTCTTCCTCCTCGCACGAGTCGTAGCCGTCCACGGGGCCCTGAGACGCGGCTGCAGCCGGCCGCCGTGGAGCGGAAGGAAGGCGAGGAAGAGGCTGTAGTCGGGGCGCTGGAGGTGCCGGCGGCGGAGAGGACGCTCCACGGCCCAGGTTGACTCGGGGCGGATGAGATGGCGGAGAAGACGCTCCTCGGCCTAGGTTGACTCGGGGCGGGTGAAGAGGCTGCCAGGGGACTCGGCGGACGTCCGCAGTGAGGGCGGCGATCTGGCGACGCAGGTCCGCGATCTCCTCCTCCTGACGGCGGGCGGCCTCCTGAGCCTGACGACGCGCCGCCTCCACCGCCTGCTGAAGCTGGGCCCGCTGCTGCAGCTGCTCCCGGCGAAGTCGCTCGGCCTCCAGACGCTGACGCTCGGTCTCTTCCCGCTGGGTCTGGTAAGCTTGGTGGTGGGCCTGAGCCTCCACGCGAGCATGGAACTGGGCCTCCTCCGCTCGGCGGCGGAGCTCCCGCTCCCGGTCCAGCAGGTTCTCCTGAGCTTGAATGTGGCCCTGGTAGCGGAAGTCGACGGCGGTGGCGGCCAGGAGGCGCTTCTCGTGCTCCGCGCTCTGGCGTCGCAGGGCTCGATTCTCTTGTCGTAGATGAGCAGCCTCCGCGGCCAGCCTAGCTGGAGCAGAGGACTGGGAAGTCGGACTGGATGGTGGAGGGCGAGAGGGCGTAGTCGGCGGCTGTCGTCGATGACGCGGACGTCCTCGGCCAGCTGGAGACGGAGGCGAGGCCCGTCCCCGCGAGGTCGACTGCTCCGCCGCTTGTCGTCGTCGCCACTCGGACTCTGGGATCCCGCCGGTGCGGGTCCTGGGCTGGAGAGGCTCGTTGGGGGTGTCCAGTAGGCCAGGAGGCGAGAAGAGCCGTCCCTGGCGCTGGCCGGGCTCGGACGTCGCCGGCTCCTCCGCCGTCTCCCCGGGCTCCGTCTGCGTCTCCACCGGGTCCTCCAAGTCCAAGTTCTCGTGCTCAAGGTTGAGGATAGAGCCTTCTGTGGAGAGGTTGGTGGTCGGCGCGGAGGTGGCCTGGCCGCGGGCGGGGCTGCCGGCGGGGAAGGCGGAGGCGATGCGGATGCCGGCAGGAGGCTGCGGGGCTGCTCCAGCGAGGCGTCCAACGTCAGCGGCTGTGAGTCCGGTCTCGCGTCGCTGCCGGAGCTCCCAGTCTGCTCGCTGCTGGGCCAGGAGTTCCGCCAGGGCGTTGTCGAGGGGAAAGGTGCCTCCCTCCGCCGGCGCCGCGATGAAGGGCTCCAGATGGGCACGCTCCGCCGCTCCTAGCAGGTGAGGCGGCACCGTCAGTCCCAGCACTCCTCGCTCCACTTGGTCCGCGATGCGGGTGTAGTAGGCCTGGTAGAGTTGGAGACGATCCGGGTCTGGACGAGGAAGGCCCCGACGCGGAGGTGGAGGGCCGGGGGAAGGCGAAGGGCGGCGAGGCGGAGCGGAGTGGTCGTGGTCGTCCTCCTCGCCCGACGCCGCCTCCTCACCCACCGGCGCCTGGCTGGCCGGGCGCTGCTCCGTGTCCATGTCCTCCGGAGACTCTCGCTGCTCTCGCTCCGCCTCCTCCTCAACGAGTAGAGGGAAGAGAAAGCGGTTGGGAGAGAACCCGCCGAGAGTGGCCAGGCGACGACAGAGGCCTTGCTGGTGGAGTTGATGGAGAGCTGGGCGAGGGCGAAGGCCATGGCGATCCTGGCAGGGCAGGCAGACCCAGCGCACCGCGCGTCCCGTACGTCTCGTCTCCGTGTCCCCAGCCTGCCAGCCCATCGTAGGAAGAGCTCCTGCAGGGGCCCAGGCAGCATCTTCTCCTCGACGGCACCAGACGGAGTCGCAGTTGGCGCAGCGGACCTTGTTCTGCGTGTGGTTGTTGGGTGCGGGGCAGGAGGCTGAGCAGGCCTGGGCGGACTTGAAGTAGGAGGCGTTGTTGTGCGTGGGGTTGTAGGGGTAGGCGCGAAGGGGTGTGGCGGGGGACGCGCAGTTGTCCTGCGTGGCGGGAGCCCGGGCGGGGGTCTGGTGGCGGGGGGAGTTGGCGGGAAGGTTTGAAGGAGGGTTGGCGGGAGGGTTTGAACGGCGCGGGAGGCGAGAGGAGGGAAGGGTGTGTGTGGGCTCAGAGGGGGGCGGGGGAGTGTCTGGAGACTGGCGGGGGGCGGGGCTGGACATGACGAAATGGGACTGTGTGCTCAACTCTGCCACGGCGTAAAGTGCACGACTGGGCAAGAGTAGAGCAGCACAGGGGGGGAGAAGGAGAGGATGATGGAGACGGGAAGGATGAGGAAGCGAGAGAGGAGGAGAAGGGAGGGGATAGCCTTGAGGGAGTCCGAGAAGCGGAAGATCGGTGCCTCGAAGGGGAAGAGGTGCACACTGGAGTCGTCCCGTCCGCTGGCGTAGTGGGCGGCGGGGTTGTCCAGGTGCAGGCGAGGCGGGGTCCAGCAAGCGTCCCAGTCCAGGCTAGCGGAGGCGCTGGAGGGAGGCTTGGAGGAAGCGGAGATCTGGGCAGGGGCTCCAAACTGAAGGGCCGGAAGACGTCGGCTCTGCAGCGGTTGCGAGAGAGGGCGTAGTCGAAGCGGAGGACGAAGGCGATGCCGGGGATGGCGTTCTCCTTGCCCTAGTTGTCCAGCTTCTCCATGCTGCTGACGTGCGAGATGCCCACCACCTCCAGGGTCTCTTTACTGAACCGAACCAAAAAGCAGAAGTGAAGGGCAAGGCAGGAGGAGGAGAGAGAGGGGGTTGAAGGGCAGTGGGGGGAATGCGAGGCTGGGGCGGCTCTTGCCACGGCATGCTGGACGCGGCTACGGTCACGCAGGGGGAGCAACATGTCTACCAGCCCAAACTCCCCACTTGCGCCATCTACAAAAATGATTGGGGGTTTTCTTTCGGGGGGGAAGGGGAAGAAACAGCCCAAACAGTTTTACCTAACACCACTCCCACTGCTTTAGCAACAAACACCAACAAAAAGGAAAAAAAAACAAACAACAAAAAACCCAAAAACATTGCGCCATCTATCATAGCTGCACTGCCCTGAATAAAGAGATCCAACCCAAGAAATAAAACTATAAAACACCCCCCACAAAAAATATCTACACCCCCCCACACAAAACAGGGCCAGAACACCACCCCGGGCGCCTCCGCGCAACCCCACAACACCCACAAAAACCCCCAACCCCCCCCACAACCCCCCAAAACAACCCAAAAAAAAACCAAACCCATTACTGCGATTCCCACAAAACGCGTCTTAAATTCAAATTTTAAATTGTTTGGACTTGTTTGTTTTCAATTGCTCAAATATGTCAAATATATGGGCATAAAGAATTTTAAAGTTTAATAAAAAGTGCAGAGTTAGCAAAAGACCAAGAGTTTGAGCAACAAGTTAGCTGGATCAGTTAGATGAGGCATCCTTAGGACAGGGATTGGAAGCCTAGAAGGGCAATCATGAGGAGAGCTGGTAATGGCACAGTTGCCAGCATCAGCCTCCACTGCCCTGGGTGGCAACAAAACCATCGAGGATGTGCGTCAAGCAGAGTCGCATGACTCTCAAATGCTCGCCCAACAACTTTGCAACGATTAAGCCCCAAACTCCTTTCCCCCTAGTTACCAGCCGATTTACCAACTCAAACTTTTCTCATTAACTTCGCTAAACCTTACCACTGCTTCAGTTTTAAGATGGTGAATAGAATAAGACTTGTATCAGAACCCATTGAACGCTACAACTTGATAATATTTATTTTTTGTTGTCTTCTTTGAATGCGTTCCTCAAAACAAGACACAACAAAAGCCACGTCTCAAAGCAGGAGAATGTTGGGCAGACGAAGCAATGGCAATGGGCGTGTAGAAGAGGGTGTGAAGGCCTTGGCAAGGTGTATCTTGTCGTTGGATCAGTGTCGTGGAGCATGACATCCCAGTGGCCGCTGTGTGTGCGAGCGCTGGGAAGGCCGCAGACTTTGGCTGGGGTCAGGGGAAAGCGGCCCCCGATAGGCATCGGCCTCCACCCCCGTCGTCTTGCCAGACAACCCTCGCATTGCCTTCCACAGTCCCCTCCGTCGCATTCCGCCTCCATTTCCACCAGCTCGCAAAAAAGTCGCCAGTTCATGCACCCTTATACCCTCACTAGGCTCCTAGCGAATAGACGGCATTGTTCATGCAGTTTTCATGGAATAATTAACCGAAACCGTTCTTTCATTCAGTTTGAATCTATTAAATCCTGAACAATTTTTGCTCCTTACGCAATAATCCTGCTCAATTGACCACACCCCGTTTTGGGTATTTCTCGGATTCAGACATGATTGCTTGAAGACAGGGATGAGGAGAGCAGTGCTGCTATGCCTATGCTGGGTCCTAGAGGCATCGGCACAGGCTCCCAGTCCACTCTGCGGCGGCACCATTCGTTAGTTTTACCCTATTGCCCCCTGGCATAGATCAAAAACACCGTGAGGCTTGAGATCCGGTGATCGCGGACATGAACAGCGTGCTGGTGGAGGAGTGCGCCTTCGCCAAGGTCGTGGAGAAGTACGTCAACCGCACCCTCAAGCGGACCGGCTATGCTGAGAATAGGTTCTCCCTTGCCGCTGGCTTTTTGTAGATGGAGTGGGAAAATAGATGACTAGTCATGAACCGCAATAGCTTTGAGCTTAGAGTTTGAATTGATCGGGATGAAATGTGCAGCACTGAATACTCGAACGCCAAGACGGAGATCAAGAAGGGCCTCACGGCCACCATGCCCAACGGCAACGACAAGGAGAACAACGTCAACATCTGGTTCATGGAGATCACCGACCTATACACCGTAAACCCTCATCCTCTTTCTTTCTAATCAGAATCGATTCATCTCTCCTGCAGTACTCTGGCCACGAGATCAACCTACGCGGCTTCATCCTCACCGTAAGCCCTCCTAAGTGAATTTTGAATGAAAAGTGCAAAATTGAAAACGGCAGAGCTGGGATGACTACCGACTGTCCTGGAAATATGAGGACGACCTGACTACCGACAGAATCCCCATCCACTCAGAGTCCTCCATCTGGACCCCAGACCTGGCCTAGTGCCTCCTTCCCTTCCTCAGCGCAGGACGACCAAATAAGGGGTAGTCTGGTTTGTCAGCCAGCTCTCGCAGTCCTCCTTCACCAACGTCGGCAACAAGGAGACCATCCTCTACCGCAACGGCACCATCTTCTTCAACCAAGGTCCAGCCTAAGCCTTGAAAGTCATTTGAAGCCTCATTTATAGCAGAACAAAATGGCGGTTTGATTAAAAAAATTTTGAAAATTTTTTTGAAAAAATTTTGAAACTTTTTTTGAAAAAATTACAAAATTTTGAATTAGCAGGCTTCTGGACCCGGTCCGGCTGTGAGGTGGATCTATCAGAGTACCCGAAGGATGTGCAGAAGTGCTGCCTCAACTTTCAGTCCTCCAGCTACCCGGATAAACTGATGGTGACTGGGCAGAGACTGCTGGGCTGGACAGTTTAACTAAGTGCCTTTGTGACCAGATGAACTTGCGCGACGGCGCAGACACCCGCCTGAACCCCAACTTCCGCCAGAACCGAGCCCACTACATGATCAGAGGCATCAGTCCGCTTCTCAAGGTTGCCGCATTCTGCATCCCTATGCTTGCTGCTATCCCTTAGTTTTGTACTCAAGCAGACTGATCGACAATGAACAGGATTTTGTTTCAAAATATTATTCGTTGGAATTTTGCATGCGACTAGATATGAAAAAGAAGAGAGATAACGATTGAAGCAAAAGGACGAAAGCGGGAACGACCAGCTGACAGCCTGCTTCGACCTGGTGCGCCCCTCCAACACCCTCACCTACTTCATCCAGCTCCCCCTCTACGCCACCATGCTCCTCGCCATCGTCGTCCCTCTCTTCACCAACTGGTACCTCTTGTCATTCTTTTACTCATCCTTTTGGACAATTATTTTTGTTTTTACTTCTTTTCATACTTTCTGACTCTGAATGACTCTAAAGATAGGAGACTAAACTGGGTGCAGGAAATTCCAACTGGGCTCCAAGTTCCTGGCCCTGCTGCTGCAGTACATCAGCCTGGGCATGACCATGAACGATGACGTGCAGAACTCCACCTCCGTGCCGCGCTATTGTCCCCCTTCCTTTTGCTTCTCCAAGCCAATCAAACAGGAAGAGGTGGAACTGTAGTGCGAGCTTACGAGTTCATGATCTGGACCACGGCGGTGTCTCTGACGCTGACGGCCATCTTCTGGGCTCTGAGCAAGAAGCGCCTTCTCCTGCCCCCGCCCATGCCCCTCCTCAGCTTCGCCAACACCATCAACAGCATCTTCTGCGGCAACGTTGTCCCTACAGGTCTTCTATGCTTTGCACTCGGCCAAGTCAGCCTTGCCAATTTTGTGATTATTTCATTCGATAATTGGCTATAAAATCGGTTTGAGTCTTGATAGATGATCTATGAAAATTGCGCTTAAAAAGCCTTATAATTTAGTTGCCTTTTGCCTAGTAGTGTTTGGTTACCAAAAGGCGTAAGCTTAGCAGTCCAAAACGCATATCGCAGCTTGCTACGATTGGACTCTACTGAACCAATAATCCATATGCGATTCTTGAGAACCAAATGAGCTGACAGGCAGTGCATCTGGGAACGGAGAGCTGGTGGAGAACGGACCGACTGTGAAGAGCGACTTCATCAGCGTCGGGGAGTGGACCAAAGTAGAGCCTCTTGCTTCCCTCAGCTCTCAGCTGTCCAACCACTCTGAGCATGCGCCAGGTGTGGATCGGCGTGAACAACCTGAGCCTCCTGGCCTTCACCTTCGCCTACGTCATCGGCCTCATCGTCATCTACTGCGCCAACTTTGCCACCGCCGTCTACTAAGTGTCCCGCCCTCACATTCCAATCACCACCTGGCCCCATCAGATTCTCATCCTCGAGCTCAAGAGCCATCTTTTATTTGCTGTTTATTTGTGTTTATCTCTTTTGGGGGCAATAAACGTTTTATTTGCTGGGCTCTGGTTTGTTTTCCAGTTTTTCAAATCAGCGCCCCTCAAGGGTTCTTTGGAAAAATGGTTGTTTGGTAAGTTTGTTGAGAGAAGATGATTTCGGGAGAAAAATGAAGTCTGTGACACTTTTGCTCTCTCTGGCAATTGTGGGAGCGGAAGAGAAGAAGTTGGAGCTGGGTGGCATCTGCGACATCGATACCTGTTATTTCTTTCTCTCATTGCCATTTTCATCAGCAGCGTCGAAAGCCAATTTCAAAAAAATTTTGACAACCTCGAAGCTTTCATTTGTTTGAAAAGCCAGCTAGGAGGTTGCAGCAAAAATCGATGAATCTCTGGACGGGGTCTACAAGCATGACTGCGCTCTGAAGGCTGTGGTGGAGCAGTACAAGCAGGCTCAGATCGTTCGAACGTCCTACAACGAAAACGACACCGAGTACAGTGAAGCCCTAAGTGTATCTCAATTTTTCGTATTTTGGCCTTTCTAACAATCTATAAACATAGATTCATTGGTTTTCATTTTTTGTAAATTTTCCGCTTATTTCTTCTTACACTAATCAAATCTCAGAGCAGACTCTTTTATGACGCAAAAATTTTTTTTAAATTTTGAAGGAGATCAGGAACTCCCTCACCAACCGTCCCCCAAACGGGAAGGACAACGAGGTCTACCTGAACGTCTGGTCTGTGGCCGTCAACTACTTCACTGTGGTTGGCCTTCTTTCCCCTGCGTTGGGCAAGCTCGCACTGGAGCGGCGCTTTTGCAGAAAGCATCCGAGTACGAGTTCACCGTCTCCGGCCGCATTCTCTTGGTCAGTCTTGGTCGTTTCAAAGAGTATTCCTGCAACTGATTGCCTGGAATTGAAAGAGCTGGCAAGACCCGCGTCTGCAATGGATGAACCGCAACCGCCCCGACCAGAACAGCATCGACATCGCCAACCCAGAGAACAACATCTGGATGCCCAAGCTCGGCTGGTTCGGCAACAGTTCCTATCCTATCGGATTACAATCAATTGAATTTCCTATCGCTATTGGGATTACAATCAATTGAAGCAAAAAGCCAGGAAGTAGTACATAGTGGGCCCAATGAAAAAGGTCAGTTGAATAAGAGCGCTGATTGAGGGAGGCATGGACTCATCGGGTGGATGGAACCACTCCGATGTTTGGGCGCACGAACACCCGTCTGAACAGGAACGGCACCATCTTCTACGCCCACGAGTTCTGGCAGCAGGACAGCTGTGAATCCGATTTCGCCGACTATCCCGTGGACACCAAGCGCTGCTGCGCTAAGCTCGTGCCCGACCAAAACGCTAAAGAGGTTGCTTCTGCATGCTTCGGCAAAATATGTTGCACTCAAGTTTTGGACCTGAAACATAATTACGATTTTTCTCTGTCATAAAAAATTCGAATTTCGGGAGAAAATACATTCAATGGGGCTTGCCGATGGTACAAAAGTTTGGTTTTTTGGTGGTTTTTGCCCGCGGAGGGGCCCGACGGGCCGCTCCGCGGTCTATAGAGGTTACTCAACTTTTGTCCTCATATATATATATATATATACAAGACTAAAATGCTACAGCATGAGAAGCTTATGAATTCTCAATCATCAAAAAGATATAGACAAGATGCAAAGCAATCGTGATAAAATTTGATTTGAATTGAGAAATCATTTTGAGCAGAAATTTTATCTAAAAACTCCACTGCTCATTCATAAGCAGGCGGAAATTTATGGCAGATTTTATAGCTTATTCTTCTGGTTTTGCACAAATGGTAAGCTATTTTTGAATTTTTTTTATTATTTTCAGTTTTAGCTTCATAAAAACCATCAGCTTTAATTTCAAAACACATGCCTGAAAAGGTACTGCTATGAGAAAAACATTCCAAAATTGGAGCAACAATCTAATACCTGTATAATTTAACTCATTGATGCATTTAAGGTTGATTCTAATATTTTTCAATTGATTTTTTATTCAATTTATATGCATTTTAATTTTATTGTAGCTAAAAGTTTATTTAAACTTATATTTGATTTGCTTTTATAGTATTTATTGAATATTTTTTTTGAATAAATATTGTTAACTTTCACTTCCATTTTTGTCTTCTTGTTGCCAAAATTTCCGCCTGCTTATGAATGAGCAGTGGAGTTTTTAGATGAAATTTCTGCTCAAAATGATTTCTCAATTCAAATCAAAATGTATCACGATTGCTTTGCATCTTGTCTATATCTTTTTGATGATTGAGAATTCATAAGCTTCTCTTGGCCGCGCAAAAATAGATCCTATGGCGCCCTAGTTATGAATGGGCAATCGAGTTTTTTGATGGTTGCATGTCACAAGCTACAACTCCTTGGATATTGGATGAAACCTATATATATGTATATATCAATCAAAAGCTCTCAGTGAGACCTAGATGGAGAAAATCGTGAAATTTTGAAAAGAACCTGGAAAAGTTCTAATAATTTAATTTTTTTATCAACTGATGATCAGGTTAGGTTTGAGCTTCATGGATCATGAAATTATCTACCAAACAACAACACCAAGCGATGGATTTTTCCCAATGACGGTGCGAAGCCTTGTCAATGTGGCAAGTAAATATGTCTTCCACATGGCCAAGACCTAGACAAGACTAAAATGCTACAGCATGAGCTGCTTATGAATTGTTAATCCTCAAAAAGAACTAGACAAGGTGTGACAAAATCGTGATACATTTAGATTTAAATTATAAACCATTTTGAGTCTAAATTTTAACAGGTTCATCTACGAAATCCACTGAGCATTCATAAGCAGGTGGCAATTTTGGCACAAAGAGGACAAAAATTAGTGAATGATAAAATAAAAAATACAACTAGTGTAATAAAAAAGTTAAATCGAAAAAAAATTTCTGAATTTTTGGTCACAATGAACTTATAAGTTTACTAAATGAGGTGTAACAAAATAAAACACAAAATTAAAGTTAAATTGGAATTAGCTAAAGTAAAATTAACTTTTGCTAGCATTTGCAATATGATCAATTTTTTCTTTCCAAATCACTTTTCAAATTTTACATGTATTTTTCTGTAAGAGGCTTTTTCTGATTTAGTAAAGTTCACAAATAACATCATTTAATCAAAAATTAAAGACAAAATAAAAACTAGAATAATCGAAATGACAAGTTTCCTGCCATAAATTGCCGCCTGCTTATGAATGCTCAGTGGATTTCGTAGATGAACCTGTTAAAATTTAGACTCAAAATGGTTTATAATTTAAATCTAAATTTATCACGATTTTGTCACACCTTGATTAACAATTCATAAGCAGCTCATGCTGTAGCATTTTAGTCTTGTATTTGATATAAAAACTCTATTACACAAAAACTTCAAATAGGACGTCAGCAGTAATCGGTAGAAATTTTTTAAGTTTCAAGAAAATTGTAAATTATGATAGACCAATTTATTTTTTGACCGAGCCTAGCTTGCCTTTTGAGCACTTTGTAATGCCAGTGTCCCTCATTTGGTTGCCAAAATTGTATAAAAACGGTTTTTGGCATTTTCAATTGATTACGAAATGCTCTTTTGAAATTTTTCTTTTATATATTTCAGGACATTTGTTTCTCCAGATTGCTCGGCACTTGGGTCTCTTCTGGGCCAAGTTTTCATCAAATTTCCACTTTTCTTTTTTATGACCAGTTTACATTGGGTTTTATTTAACAAAGTTTTTGCACTTGATTGTAGCTTTGTTTGTGATTTGGTTTTCAATGATAGATTTTTTGCGCGGCCAAGGCCAGCTTAAGCAGTTACCCCATTTTTGCGTCCGTCTGTCCGCATATATATATACTAGTAATATAAGTCAGTGGCCGCGCTCCGCGCGGCCACCTTTAGTTAATAGTTATGTGAACAGTTAAAACTCTCCAAAAATATAAAAACATAGTGAAAAAGATTTCCATGCACAATTGAAAAGAACTCGTGAGATGTTGCATGACTCGTATAGTCACGATCTCACGATCAAATCCAATCGCATTGCCTAGGATCACAAGACCCCCTGCCTAAACTCCTACTTTGAAGAATTCTTTATTCATCCTAAATACATCAGACTCCTGGGTAGGTGAAAAATCAAAAAAGTGGCATTCGTCAATTCATTGTTTTTCAAAAATTTTAATTAAAAGTGTGACAACTAACAAACGGATTTTAAGCAGAAATGGTGTAGCTTCAATTGAAAAAAAAGTCCGACAGAAAAAGTTAAAAAATGGAGGAGCTATGAAGTTTCAAAGTCAAAAAATGCCCAAAAATGGCAAAATTGGGAACGTTTTCAATTGTTTCATGTTTTTACCCTGTTCCATGCATGGAGCACTCCAAAAAATATTAAATAACTCATCAAGACTGATTCATAGAGCTATCATAAGCCAGGATAAGTAAAGAATCCAGGTAGCCCAAAGACCCCTCCCAAAATGGCATCACGCGTATTATATAAGATATTGGGCTGGCGCGAGGGAGCAAAGCGAACCGTCAGCGCCCAGCCCCTCTTTTCGACCCAGGTGTACGTTTTAAGGGTTATTGCTAGATCTTAATTTTGATAAGGCTCTTACTCCTCACAGGAAGCTCCATTTGCTCTGATTCTTTTTTCATTAGAAAGAACATCCTCTAATTGACCAAAACTCGCGAGAAATCGCCAGAAAGTTGCAGCAATCATTAGCAAATCACTCAAAACCATTTGTCCGAACTCCTCCTTCTCCTTCTCCTTCTCCTTCTTCTTCTTCTCCTTCTCCTCCGCATCTATTCTTGAAATGAAAGTAGGTATTCATTTCTTCCCCCCACTCCCCCTCTCCGGGTCCCTGGGCCTAATGTATTTATTTATACATAAGTCTTGAGCAAAACAGGGAGTCGTATGCACCAGTGGTGTAGTGGTGTAAGCGTTGGGATAATTGGATGGGACTAGTTGGTTCGATTCCATCTCAGGCATTTTTTTTTATTTTTGTGTTTTTCAAGTTGAGAAAATAACTGGTACCTTCGGTAGGCCAAAAGTAAAGTAAAAGTCATGAAAATTTCACAAAAAATGATATGTTAGTTTGCCAATAAATAACATTGTAGTTTTAATTTTCGATTCTTTTCCTTTTGTTATATTTTTCAATGAGTTTATTTTTTTTCCAAAATATAAAATTGTATTTATACATTTTATGCTATATTAAAAGTGGAAGAAATAACTGGTACCATCGGCAAGCCAAATGTGGGTCTCTTTTCTCCAAATTTTGTAATTGCCTCGAGCAAAAAGTCAAGGAAATACATCTACTACTAGTGGAATCTGCTGCGTCATCTGCATTTTGTTTTTGGCGCGCATGGAAAGAGACACTGAACTGCGCGCCAAAAACAAAATGCAACTGTCCAAGCAGCAGATTCCACTAGTAGTAGATGTATTTCCTTGACTTTTTGCTCGAGGCAATTACAAAATTTGGAGAAAAGAGACCCACATTTGGCTTGCCGATGGTACCAGTTATACATATATATTTGTCTGTTGCAGGCCCATACTCCGCGGTTTTTCAACGAAATTGGCTGATTTTTTGCATGAAGGTCCGCCTGGGTGGTATCTCCAGGCCATTTTTGGTGCTTGGCGTAATTTTGCGTTTTTCGCTCAAAACCTAAAATTTTGATGTTTCAAAGTACCAAAATTCATAAATTGCTGGTTTTTCAATGAAATTGGCTGAAATTTTGCATGAAGGTCCGCCTAGGTGGTGGCTAGATAGCTTTATTGCGGTTTTGCAAAATTTTTGGATATTTTTTCAAAACTCAAAATATTGATGTTTCAAAACAAAAAAAATCATAACTCCCTGGTTTTTCAAAGAAATTGGCTGAAATTTTGCACGAAGATCCACCTAGGTGGTGGCTTGAGAGGTTTATTGGTGTTTTGCGAAATTTCTGGATTTTTCCCCTAAACTTAGAATTTTGATGTTTCAAAATTAAAAAAATTATAACTCCCAGGTTTTTAGACAATATCGGCAAGTAAATAAATATGCAATTAGTAAAGTTCGCTCATGTAGGTTGACAATATTGCTCGGAACAGAGGCCGCGCATCTTGGCGACAGCCGAGAATACCTTGTTAAGACTAGCATTTAGCTGTGACTGAATGACTGCCATCTAGTTTTCTTTTCGTTTGACTTGCGTGTATGGTTTTGATTGAAACTCAAGAAATGATCCAGAGGTAACACTAAACGGTAAAATGTTTCTGATACCATCCAATATTTAATCCCAGAATGCGTATTTTATCTAAAATCCGGACAATTTTCCTGAGTCGAACGTCCAATAGAGGATTCACTTAGGACGTAAAAACGGCAAGGTTGACCGCAGGAAGCGGCCAACAGGGGAAACTCTGCTGACTCTACATGACAATAATCGGGTGAGCCTGACGCAATTAGTGTGTCTGAGCTCGGCTTTGCACAGAAACGATGCGACCGCAAGAGCCAGTTTCATCTTGGCCACTTTGCGGGTGTGGCTTGTTATGCACTCTCCTTCATCAGCAGTACTGCCAGGGTCACGCGGTTTGCGGTGGAGTGAAAGTTTTAGTGAGATAGGCGAGCTTGCATCATTGGACAACTTGATTTGACGTTATGATTTGAGTTAAAGATTGCATTGTGCAAAGAATGAAATTAAAACGGAATGCCAAATCTGGATATTCTGCCGCCCTTTGATTCTCTTTTGGCTGGTGCAACGAGACCCCCTTACAGATAAGTTTGCACCCCACCCTTTGTGCTTCCTCATCATATATGTTTTAAATTCATCTACTTCTGCATATTTATACCGTATGGGCATGTTGGCACTTTTTCAAGCCACAAGGATACATATTTTGAAAATATTTTGGTGGGTTAAAAATCATGAATTTTTTTTCAACAATTTAGACCAATTATTATGTGTATGGGACAATTTTGTGGCGTAGACTTCAAAAATTGGCGTCTCACATGCATGAAAATATGGAAAAAAAACCTCCAAAAATGGCCATTTTTGTCAGTTTTTAGGCTGCGCGGAACACACCGAAACGATTTTGCTTAGTTTTTTGCTTAAAAATTAGTCTTTTAGCTATATGCAGCCACTGCTTATTGGAGAAAATGTGAGAAGACTTCCCCGATTTTTTAAGCGCGCAAACTTACTTTCATGGTCTGAAGTCATGAAAAAAGCATTGAAGTGATCTGAGAGGGGTTGCATTTTCTTGACTCTACCTTTAAGAGGCGTTTTGTGAGATCAGTTAGAATCGACCAGACATAATTTTTTGGACCCCCATTATTTATTTCAGATTCCAAATTTCCATACTTTTTATATAACTCCATCAATTTTGGGCGTAAAATATGAAGGAATGGGCTCACAAGACTTCCAAACATAAAGGGAGGTCAAATTTTACCATTCTGCTTTGATCGCAAGAACCCAATTCTAATATAGTAAAAAGGAGATTCATGTTGGCTTCATGAATTGTCCAGATATATTCACTTTGGGAACATGAAAAGTATGAATTTTGACAAAAATGAGAAAATTGAAATTTTTGTGTGAGTACAACATAAATGCAATTTTTAACGTATTCTCCAGCAAAATTATTCGAATGAACGATTCTGAAAATTTATGGAAAATAATATTATATGTTTTTTCAACGTAAATCGATGCAACGCGAAAATTGGCAACATTTTGACCTCTTTTCTTGTTTGGAGCTCTGGTGAGCCCATTTCTTCATTTTTTCGTGGAGATGGAGATGCGGAATCTGCGAAAAAATGGGGGTCAGAAAATATATGCCCCACTAGTAAAACTGGGTACTCCACTCCTACCAAAACTGGGTACTCGACTCCCACTCCACTCTAACTATTACCAAAAACTCCACCCAAACCCAGCACGAATTTTAGCAATGCGAAAGTTATTATCCCACGTTTTCTGTATAATTGAATGCTATATTTGCCCTGGGCCCTGTCTATTGTTTCAAACATTCCAACGTCTGTTGCTGGTGTTGGCGACGGCTAGAAGGAACGGTTCTAGAAAGCAAAGCAAGTGAGGAAGTACTTCAGGATGGAAGAAGCCAAACCAGCACCCGAATGGAAATTTCGCCGAGCCTCTGTCGCCGCTGTCCAGGTTTTTGTTTATTTCTTCGCTCACCCGATTGAGCAAGTGAATGATATGTGAAATTTGCAGGCCCTCCAGCGGGCGGGGCAGGCGCTGGGCCCAAAGGGCGGCCAGCAACGACCAGGCAGGGCCAGGGTGATGAGTCTTCGCCCGGAAACCTTCGAGAGCAACCCGAAGCGCCTCAAAATCGGTGCACCTCATTTGCCTCCTCTGCCACCCTCATTCGTGATCTGTGTACGCATCGTCTGGGGACTGAGTGGCGTGGCTGGCTTTCAGACGACATGCTCCTGGAGCCTTTCCTAACCGGCCTCAGCGTCAACATTGGCGAAGGCCCCAACGCCCCCATCGGACAGACCAAGACCTTGATTGGTGGCTTTGATTTGGGGGCCCCAATTTTGTTCATTGCTGAAACATTTGAACTGAAGGGCAAGAAGACGAAGAATCGATGCTGGAAGTGGCGCCGCTCTTCTGCGAGCTGATGGAGCTGTGCCCAGAGGAAGCCATCTGGAAGGAGAAGGCGAGGTGAGGGATGGCAGAGGAGAAAGAATGGGCGAGAGGCCAATGGATTTGGAGGTGGATCAAGTTCGAGGAGGTGGTGGAGGAAGGTGGAACGCGCTGGAGCAAGCCACACATCAGCATCCTCAACTTCCCCTCACTTCTGCAGCTGCGCAACTGCCTTCGCAGAGGTGTGTCTCAAGCTCAACCGAGGAGCCAGAGCTCCCTTTCCTTTTTTCATTTGAGGATAAGGCTTATCAAGGGTTTCACGAGCATGTGGGTGCCTCTTTGGGTAATTTTCAAGCATAGGACGCTAACATCTCCTCACTAAATGAAACGCCATGGGCACAAATAAATTTTAACCGCCGCATCGAGCTGAAAATTTAATTTACGCTGGTAAACTAGTTAATTTTTTGATAATATTTTGAAGCTTTTTTGATCAATATTATTTAAAAAATTTGTGCGATGTGCGTTTAATTTTAATATTAACGAAATTTGCTATTTTCTCAAAAAAGTTTTGGGTTGGGTGCAATTCAAATAAATTTTTACTGCACGCAGTGCAAGCAGGTAAAAATATTGTTTATTGTTTGAAAATTTTTTCCTAACTCCCCCGCAATATCCGCCCTTGACAATGGCCATCTAGTTTAGCACGAGGCCGCGAAGTACAGCTAGATAGTGGTGCAGGCATGGTGCTGCTGGACAAGGAGGCGAGCAGCTATGCTGAAATTGTGGACCTGGTGATCCAGGGCTGGCTCCAGCGCACAGACCTACGCGAATGGGAAATTCACAATGTACTTTAATTTTATTATTTTATGCAATTCAATTTTATTGGGCTGGCGCGAGGGAGCGAAGCGAACCGTCAGCGCCCAGCCCATCTTTTCGACCTAGGTGTACGTTTTCGGGGTTATTGCTAGATCTTAAAACTGATAAGGATTTTGTGCTTCACAGAAACGTCCAATCATTTTGATTCTTTTTGCATTAGAAAGAGCATCATTTAATTGACCAAAACTCGCGAAAACTCATCAAAAAGTTGCAGAATTCGTGAGAAAATCGCTCAAAACTTTTTGTCCGAACTCCTCCTTCTCCTTCTCCTTCTTCTCCTCCGCATCAATCCTTATAAAAATGAAAGTAGGTTTCTTCCCCCCTTCCCCTTCCCGGGTACCTGGGCCTCATGTATTTATTCATTCATAAGTCTTGAGTAAAACTGAGATGCCATGTGCACCAGTGGTTTAGTGGTGTAAGCGTTGGGTTAGGTAGATGGGACTACTAGGTTCGAATCCACCTTAGGCATTCATTTTTATTTTTATGTGTTTCAAGATGAGAATACAATTGGTACCTTCGGCAGGCCAAAAGTCCAAAAATCGATTGTCATGAAGAAATGTTATGTTAGCTTGCCAATAAATTGCATGACATTTTTAATTTTCGATTCTTTTCTTTTTGTAATATTTTTTAATGAGTTTATTTATATTTATTTTTATTTTTCATAAATTAGAAAATAACATAAAATTGTATTTATACGTTTTATACTATATTAAAAGTGGAAGAAATAACTGGTACCATCGGCAAGCCAAATGTGGGTCTCTTTTCTCCAAATTTTGTAATTGCCTCAAGCAAAAAGTCAAGGAAATACATCTACTACTAGTGGAATCTGCTGCGTCATCTGCATTTTGTTTTTGGGCGTGCATGGAAAGAGACACTGAACTGTGCACCAAAAACAAACTGCAACTGTCCAAGCAGCAGATTACACTAGTAGTAGATGTATTTCCTTGACTTTTTGCTCGAGGCAATTACAAAATTTGGAGAAAAGAGACCCACATTTGGCTTGCCGATGGTACCAGTTATAGTATATCGACCCTGGAGGGTGACATTAGTGAAAAAGTGATGTCGTTTGAGGTGGAAGAGGTGCTAAAGGCACCAAAGCACCACCTGGTGAGGAGCCGGCTGCAGCCAGTGGGAGCCTCCAGCCACACTCTGGCCAGTCACGGCTCTGAAAGCGGGGTCTTGGGCGAGACTGACGGAGAGCCAGAGGAGAACCACAACCACTCCCTGGGCCACCACCACAAATCCAGCGGCCTCCTCAGCCCTCACACCATCATACACTCCATCTCACACCACGCCAAGGCAATGTCTTATGGGTCCCTCCAGCCACACTCTGGCCAGTCACGGCTCTGAAAGCGGGGTCTTGGCCGAGGCTGACGGAGAGCCAGAGGAGAACCACAACCACTCCCTGGGCCACCACCACAAATCCAGCGGCCTCCTCAGCCCTCACACCATCATACACTCCATCTCACACCACGCCAAGGCAATGTCTTATGGGTCCCTCCAGCCACACTCTGGCCAGTCACGGCTCTGAAAGCGGGGTCTTGGCCGAGGCTGACGGAGAGCCAGAGGAGAACCACAACCACTCCCTGGGCCACCACCACAAATCCAGCGGCCTCCTCAGCCCTCACACCATCATACACTCCATCTCACACCACGCCAAGGCAATGTCTTATGGGTCCCTCCAGCCACACTCTGGCCAGTCACGGCTCTGAAAGCGGGGTCTTGGCCGAGGCTGACGGAGAGCCAGAGGAGAACCACAACCACTCCCTGGGCCACCACCACAAATCCAGCGGCCTCCTCAGCCCTCACACCATCATACACTCCATCTCACACCACGCCAAGGCAATGTCTTATGGGTCCCTCCAGCCACACTCTGGCCAGTCACGGCTCTGAAAGCGGGGTCTTGGCCGAGGCTGACGGAGAGCCAGAGGAGAACCACAACCACTCCCTGGGCCACCACCACAAATCCAGCGGCCTCCTCAGCCCTCACACCATCATACACTCCATCTCACACCACGCCAAGGCAATGTCTTATGGGTCCCTCCAGCCACACTCTGGCCAGTCACGGCTCTGAAAGCGGGGTCTTGGCCGAGGCTGACGGAGAGCCAGAGGAGAACCACAACCACTCCCTGGGCCACCACCACAAATCCAGCGGCCTCCTCAGCCCTCACACCATCATACACTCCATCTCACACCACGCCAAGGCAATGTCTTATGGGTCCCTCCAGCCACACTCTGGCCAGTCACGGCTCTGAAAGCGGGGTCTTGGCCGAGGCTGACGGAGAGCCAGAGGAGAACCACAACCACTCCCTGGGCCACCACCACAAATCCAGCGGCCTCCTCAGCCCTCACACCATCATACACTCCATCTCACACCACGCCAAGGCAATGTCTTATGGGTCCCTCCAGCCACACTCTGGCCAGTCACGGCTCTGAAAGCGGGGTCTTGGCCGAGGCTGACGGAGAGCCAGAGGAGAACCACAACCACTCCCTGGGCCACCACCACAAATCCAGCGGCCTCCTCAGCCCTCACACCATCATACACTCCATCTCACACCACGCCAAGGCAATGTCTTATGGGTCCCTCCAGCCACACTCTGGCCAGTCACGGCTCTGAAAGCGGGGTCTTGGCCGAGGCTGACGGAGAGCCAGAGGAGAACCACAACCACTCCCTGGGCCACCACCACAAATCCAGCGGCCTCCTCAGCCCTCACACCATCATACACTCCATCTCACACCACGCCAAGGCAATGTCTTATGGGTCCCTCCAGCCACACTCTGGCCAGTCACGGCTCTGAAAGCGGGGTCTTGGCCGAGGCTGACGGAGAGCCAGAGGAGAACCACAACCACTCCCTGGGCCACCACCACAAATCCAGCGGCCTCCTCAGCCCTCACACCATCATACACTCCATCTCACACCACGCCAAGGCAATGTCTTATGGGTCCCTCCAGCCACACTCTGGCCAGTCACGGCTCTGAAAGCGGGGTCTTGGCCGAGGCTGACGGAGAGCCAGAGGAGAACCACAACCACTCCCTGGGCCACCACCACAAATCCAGCGGCCTCCTCAGCCCTCACACCATCATACACTCCATCTCACACCACGCCAAGGCAATGTCTTATGGGTCCCTCCAGCCACACTCTGGCCAGTCACGGCTCTGAAAGCGGGGTCTTGGCCGAGGCTGACGGAGAGCCAGAGGAGAACCACAACCACTCCCTGGGCCACCACCACAAATCCAGCGGCCTCCTCAGCCCTCACACCATCATACACTCCATCTCACACCACGCCAAGGCAATGTCTTATGGGTCCCTCCAGCCACACTCTGGCCAGTCACGGCTCTGAAAGCGGGGTCTTGGCCGAGGCTGACGGAGAGCCAGAGGAGAACCACAACCACTCCCTGGGCCACCACCACAAATCCAGCGGCCTCCTCAGCCCTCACACCATCATACACTCCATCTCACACCACGCCAAGGCAATGTCTTATGGGTCCCTCCAGCCACACTCTGGCCAGTCACGGCTCTGAAAGCGGGGTCTTGGCCGAGGCTGACGGAGAGCCAGAGGAGAACCACAACCACTCCCTGGGCCACCACCACAAATCCAGCGGCCTCCTCAGCCCTCACACCATCATACACTCCATCTCACACCACGCCAAGGCAATGTCTTATGGGTCCCTCCAGCCACACTCTGGCCAGTCACGGCTCTGAAAGCGGGGTCTTGGCCGAGGCTGACGGAGAGCCAGAGGAGAACCACAACCACTCCCTGGGCCACCACCACAAATCCAGCGGCCTCCTCAGCCCTCACACCATCATACACTCCATCTCACACCACGCCAAGGCAATGTCTTATGGGTCCCTCCAGCCACACTCTGGCCAGTCACGGCTCTGAAAGCGGGGTCTTGGCCGAGGCTGACGGAGAGCCAGAGGAGAACCACAACCACTCCCTGGGCCACCACCACAAATCCAGCGGCCTCCTCAGCCCTCACACCATCATACACTCCATCTCACACCACGCCAAGGCAATGTCTTATGGGTCCCTCCAGCCACACTCTGGCCAGTCACGGCTCTGAAAGCGGGGTCTTGGCCGAGGCTGACGGAGAGCCAGAGGAGAACCACAACCACTCCCTGGGCCACCACCACAAATCCAGCGGCCTCCTCAGCCCTCACACCATCATACACTCCATCTCACACCACGCCAAGGCAATGTCTTATGGGTCCCTCCAGCCACACTCTGGCCAGTCACGGCTCTGAAAGCGGGGTCTTGGCCGAGGCTGACGGAGAGCCAGAGGAGAACCACAACCACTCCCTGGGCCACCACCACAAATCCAGCGGCCTCCTCAGCCCTCACACCATCATACACTCCATCTCACACCACGCCAAGGCAATGTCTTATGGGTCCCTCCAGCCACACTCTGGCCAGTCACGGCTCTGAAAGCGGGGTCTTGGCCGAGGCTGACGGAGAGCCAGAGGAGAACCACAACCACTCCCTGGGCCACCACCACAAATCCAGCGGCCTCCTCAGCCCTCACACCATCATACACTCCATCTCACACCACGCCAAGGCAATGTCTTATGGGTCCCTCCAGCCACACTCTGGCCAGTCACGGCTCTGAAAGCGGGGTCTTGGCCGAGGCTGACGGAGAGCCAGAGGAGAACCACAACCACTCCCTGGGCCACCACCACAAATCCAGCGGCCTCCTCAGCCCTCACACCATCATACACTCCATCTCACACCACGCCAAGGCAATGTCTTATGGGTCCCTCCAGCCACACTCTGGCCAGTCACGGCTCTGAAAGCGGGGTCTTGGCCGAGGCTGACGGAGAGCCAGAGGAGAACCACAACCACTCCCTGGGCCACCACCACAAATCCAGCGGCCTCCTCAGCCCTCACACCATCATACACTCCATCTCACACCACGCCAAGGCAATGTCTTATGGGTCCCTCCAGCCACACTCTGGCCAGTCACGGCTCTGAAAGCGGGGTCTTGGCCGAGGCTGACGGAGAGCCAGAGGAGAACCACAACCACTCCCTGGGCCACCACCACAAATCCAGCGGCCTCCTCAGCCCTCACACCATCATACACTCCATCTCACACCACGCCAAGGCAATGTCTTATGGGTCCCTCCAGCCACACTCTGGCCAGTCACGGCTCTGAAAGCGGGGTCTTGGCCGAGGCTGACGGAGAGCCAGAGGAGAACCACAACCACTCCCTGGGCCACCACCACAAATCCAGCGGCCTCCTCAGCCCTCACACCATCATACACTCCATCTCACACCACGCCAAGGCAATGTCTTATGGGTCCCTCCAGCCACACTCTGGCCAGTCACGGCTCTGAAAGCGGGGTCTTGGCCGAGGCTGACGGAGAGCCAGAGGAGAACCACAACCACTCCCTGGGCCACCACCACAAATCCAGCGGCCTCCTCAGCCCTCACACCATCATACACTCCATCTCACACCACGCCAAGGCAATGTCTTATGGGTCCCTCCAGCCACACTCTGGCCAGTCACGGCTCTGAAAGCGGGGTCTTGGCCGAGGCTGACGGAGAGCCAGAGGAGAACCACAACCACTCCCTGGGCCACCACCACAAATCCAGCGGCCTCCTCAGCCCTCACACCATCATACACTCCATCTCACACCACGCCAAGGCAATGTCTTATGGGTCCCTCCAGCCACACTCTGGCCAGTCACGGCTCTGAAAGCGGGGTCTTGGCCGAGGCTGACGGAGAGCCAGAGGAGAACCACAACCACTCCCTGGGCCACCACCACAAATCCAGCGGCCTCCTCAGCCCTCACACCATCATACACTCCATCTCACACCACGCCAAGGCAATGTCTTATGGGTCCCTCCAGCCACACTCTGGCCAGTCACGGCTCTGAAAGCGGGGTCTTGGCCGAGGCTGACGGAGAGCCAGAGGAGAACCACAACCACTCCCTGGGCCACCACCACAAATCCAGCGGCCTCCTCAGCCCTCACACCATCATACACTCCATCTCACACCACGCCAAGGCAATGTCTTATGGGTCCCTCCAGCCACACTCTGGCCAGTCACGGCTCTGAAAGCGGGGTCTTGGCCGAGGCTGACGGAGAGCCAGAGGAGAACCACAACCACTCCCTGGGCCACCACCACAAATCCAGCGGCCTCCTCAGCCCTCACACCATCATACACTCCATCTCACACCACGCCAAGGCAATGTCTTATGGGTCCCTCCAGCCACACTCTGGCCAGTCACGGCTCTGAAAGCGGGGTCTTGGCCGAGGCTGACGGAGAGCCAGAGGAGAACCACAACCACTCCCTGGGCCACCACCACAAATCCAGCGGCCTCCTCAGCCCTCACACCATCATACACTCCATCTCGCACCACGCCAAGGCTATCTTTGATATAACCATTGATATAACATTGTAATTATATGTTGCCGCTTCTTTTGCATGGATTAGGTAGCCACAAGGCACATTTAGCAGTGATATTTTCAATAGCTAACTGGGATCTAATCTCCCTCACTCCGTATCGACGAAAAAAGAAAGAAAACGTGGGATACGGAATGGGTTGGAAGAATTTAGGCTGTATTGTAGATGAACACAAGCCTGCTGCGGAAGTTGGCGGATGAAACGGAGAGCGCGATTGTGATGGTGGCGCACGTGCACCACCTCCATCACCCTGTCACTGCCTTTCTGCGTCTCAAGGAAGCAGTCAACCTCCACCCAGAGCTGCCCGAACTCCCTGTGCCAGTCCGTATCCTCCTCATCATTCTCGTGCCGGCCGATCACAATCAGGTTCCCCACCTCCATCCAGCAGTCCAGCACTCTTCTCTATTTTTATTCACGACTTTTAAAAATCTGGATTTCACAATAAAATGCCCAAAAGAGTGAAATTATTGGATAATTTTACTTTTTGCGAGCTTTGCAGTTCCAATTCCAAGTCCAGTGGTTTTGAGGATGTTGCTGGGACTCTGGGCAAAGCGGCAGGAGTGCTGCTGACGGACGAGGTGTACAGGCGGGTGGCGCTGCTGTGCAAGGAGGCGCAAGCGTTGTCGGACGGGATTGACGAATTCCTCGCCGCTGCATCCATCATCCCGCCCGCGAAGTGGAACCCCAACACCCGTTTCGAGGCCCCGGACGGCATGAAATTCGTTGCGCCTCATTTTGGATTTTAATTTTGGATTTAAAGTTCGAAAGATATTGAAAGCATGTTTCCAAAATTTTCCAGAGGTCAAAAATCATAAAACGAGACTGCCAAAAGCTTAAATCCCTTTTTAAATATTTTTTTATTTTTTTTTGTATTTATTTTATTTATGCCAACCTTTCTGACACTCTCAACGATCCCTTTTTATCTATTTTTTATTTGTTTATTTTAATCCATTCACGCAAACCTTTGTAACACTCTAACCAAAAAACCCTAAAAAATTCAATTATTTGAGCATTGCTTATTTTTCCACATTTTTGTTTGGAATTGGAATGCCAATTGCAGCCGCCTCGCCGGGCTGGTCTGCTGGAGCTGGGCGAGCGGCCGGCGGCAGTGGGCATCAAGGCCTCGGCCTCCTCGCAAACCTACCACATCGACGAGAGCATCCGACGCACCGGGCGCCCCTTCGGCGGCCTATGGCAGGATGTCAAACGTCGTCGAGCCTGGTTGGCCAGAGCCAGTTTTCAGCAGTCCTTTCAAGCCTCCCCGAATACATAACTTGTATGCGTAGGCTTTGCAGTAGATGGATGAGCAGTCTGGATTTGCTGGGTAAGTGAGCGGAAACTATTGCAGCTTCGTGTCGGACTTTACGGACGCGGTGAAGGGGCGATTCACGCAGGTGATAGCGGCCAGCATCTTCCTCTTCTTCGCCAACGTCTCCAAGATCATCACCTTCGGCGGCGTCATGGGCAGCATGCTCAAAGGACGCATGGTTTTTTTATTTGTCTGGAACGTATTAGAGTAGCAGATGCTCAAGACCAATACCCTTCATCACCTATTCAACAAGAAGTACAATTATTGATGGAAACCCCAACAATCTCACTTTCTGCCAGCAAATGATTTCCCACTAATGACTGCTGAAAAAGCTTCCAATTGAACCTGGAGTGAGAGTGGTGAGTGATTGGCAGGGGACGATGGAGAACTTGGTGTCGGGTGGTATCTGTGGAGTGATCTACGGTCTGATGGCGGGCCAGCCGATCTGCGTCCTCTCCGCCACCGGGCCCACCCTCGTCTTCGAGTTCATCATGTTTGACTTCTGCAAGTTGGCACCATCCTCCAGACCATTATAGGCCAACTTGGGACAGGGATCAGTCGGTACTGAGGATAACTCGGCACTGAGGACAGCTCGGTGCCAGAAATGTTTGGTACCCAGAAAAAATAGTCCAAATATTGTTAGGAAAAATAAATTTCCTATCGTTCAGTTATTTGACTGTCATAGAATCATAAATAAACCAATGCGACGAGAAATTTGATAGAAACAATGGGAATTTCAATTGATTTACTTTGATTAAATCTCAGGTTTGTCTTTCGAGATCAGGCTGCATTATTGTGAACACAAACCCAGGATCAAATTAGTTGTAGTACTGAAAATATAGTTCCCCAATCCACTTGCCCAAAGCTGGAACTTGGACAAGTTCATGCGTAACATAGCTAAAAAAATTTCGAGTTGCCGAGTTATCCACAGTAGTGAGTAACCCCTGTAACGTGCTGTCCTCAGTGCTGAGTTGTCCTCAGTAGGGAGTCATCCCCGTACCGAGTTGTCCCTTTACGCTCCAAACAATTAGCTACCACAGCTGTCCTCCAGATCCATGCTCTGGGGCTTTTTGGAAATGCGCTTCTGGGTGGGTGTCTGGACTGCCGTCTTCTTGCTCATTATCGTGGCCACCGACGCTTCCGTCATCGTGGGGCTCATCACTCGCTTCACGGAAGGTTGGTGCCCGCTTTTCTGGCTCCTATTGGGAATTGGAAAACACGCATTGCCAGAGGCCTTCGCGACACTGATCAGTCTCATCTTCATCATCCAGGCTTTCGAAAAGCTGGCTCACATTGGCGACGAGGCACCCATCACGCCCGACCCAACAGTTGATCCTGACCAACCTGAACTTTCAAGATCTACTCAGTCGCTTTTTTCAGCCAATCCTTAACGATCCTTGCATGTGCGACCTCAGCAATTCCACGGATGGCCGCTATCAAGGCCTCATGCTCACTAACCTTTCCGGAAAATGTATAGCTTTTTTTCAATGGAGCACTGGACTTGTAGTGGAATTACAATACCAGCTCATTCGTACATTGATGAGATGATAAGTGTGTCTGATATCTGCAGACTGCTCCAAAGTGGGAGGGACAGGGAGCGGTTTGGGCTGTGACTTCCATCCGGACGTGTTTGCTGTCTCCATCATCCTGGTCTTCGCCACATTCGTCATCGCCGTCGGCCTCAAACTCTTCCGACACTCCGGCTACCTTCCCAGCAAAGTTTATTTTGCTCTTTTGCCATATTTTCCTCCCGTCCGTTTTTGCCTATAGCTATAGGATTGATTGAGATTCGCAATTCGATTAGCGATTTCAACGTCCTCATCGCTATAGTGAGCATGTCCGCCATCAGCTTCGCCACCGGGCTCCCTATCCCCGGCCTCAAGATTCCAGACAAGTTCCGCGTAAGCACCTGCTTCGCAATACTTGCCCTGAAAAAAAAAATAGAAAAAAGACCCTCGTTCGAAATAACACTAAAAATGCGTCGCCTAAACCTATTTACAAAATAGGGTGGTAAAATTTTGTTTATTATGTTTTGCAAATGAAAAGGGTTGCAAAATGTCTACTACCAGAACCTCCCAAAGGAATCCCTCAAAGCCCTCACCTTTCCCTCTCAACTTCCCCCTTTTCACTGCCATTTGCTGACCACTGTGATGACGATGCCAGACAGCTTCGATCGCTCGTGCAGAATAAATGACTAAAAAAGCATTAAAGCCCACGATGGATCGGCCATGGGTGGTGAACCCGATGAGAACGCTGGACTGGTGGACGCCGCTGTTCGCCGCATTGCCCGGCCTTTTCTTCACCATCCTAGTCTTCATGGATCAGCACATCACTGCCGTCATCATCAACCGCCCCGACAACAAACTTCGCGTAGCCCTTCCCTCTCTTCAGCTTCTTCTCAGTTCAGCCTAGGCATTGCCTTCAAACTTATGCGAGCCTTTTTAATGCAGCCAAGTGAGTTGCACCAAAATGGGCCTGAAAAAGCCAAATACGTTACGGATCTTTGTTTTTAGGAGGGTGCTTTCCACTCTTCACTCGTATTAAGGCCACCACATGGATTCTGCTAGACTTTGCATTTATTCAACCAAATTCAGAGGAACTACCTAAAAATTCCTGTTAAATCGAAATTTATCCTTACGAATTTATCCTTAAAATTGAACATTAAAATCCTTAAATATAATTTACTGAAGCTGATAATAAAACAGTTTATCAACCGTTTTTGCGTTTATTATGTTCCAAATCCGAGTAATTTGCTTGGAAAATCGTCAAATTTCCTTGGGCAAATGCAGAAAGGCGGCGGCTACCACCTGGATCTGCTGGTGATCGCCTTGCTGATGCTCATCTGCTCCATCTTCGGCATCCCCTTCTACGTGGCCGGTTTCAGCCTTTGGTGGATTGTGACTGGAGGATTGTGACGGGGGGATTGTTTGCAGCGACGGTGATCTCCATCATCCACCTGGACTCTCTGCGCATCCTCACCGAGACCGCAGCCCCCGGCGAGAAGCCCAGCTATCTCGGTTCCCAGGCCTCTTCTGCAATAGGCAAATGCAGCAGGTCAGTCTAGTCCAACCAAATACGGCAGCCATATGAGCCAGCAAGGGAGCAAGAATAACTATTGCGAGGTGTGAACGAGCAGCGAGTAACCAGTATTGTGGCGCACATCCTCGTTGGCCTCACTGTCGTACTCACACCCGTCATCAAGGTGATTGAATCAACCGCTCTAACCTCTTCTGTCTCCAAAGAACCTGATTGCGCAAATATATTTAAAATTTTGTCAATGAAGAAAATGACAAAAAATTGAAGCTAGTGCCAATGCCGGTGTTGCTGGGGATCTTTCTGTACATGGGCTTCGTGTCCCTGAAAGGACAGCAGTTTGTGCAGCGCATCTCCATCCTCTTCATGCCCACCAAGTACCAGCCCGGTTGGTGCCTCTCCTGTCTTATCCCATTCCTTTTCCATTCCCAACCTCTCCGATACCTTTTCCATTCCCAACCTCGCAGACTATCCCTGGCTGCGTCTGGTACGTCTAAGCCGCATCCACATGTTCACCATCATTCAGCTCCTGGCCCTGGCTGCACTTTTCGTCGTCAAGTACATCAAAATCATCTCCATGGTCTTCCCGCTCATGGTTCGCTTTTTCTGTTCTCATCTCCAGCTTGGGAAAGAGGCCAAAATAGCCAGTAGCATAGGGGTTGTCCAATTCAGATTGCAGAGGATTTTGTTGTTAGATAAAATGTGTTGTTAGACGAAATGAAGTGTTGCAGTTGGTGGTGACTGTGGTCATCCGAATATTGCTGAGGAAGCTGTTCACGCCCGTGGAGTTGGCCGTTTTGGACGACGTCCTCCCCCCATTCCGCTACATCTTCGCCACCAAAGCTCAACGTCACTCTTTTGTCCTCTCTTTAGGATTCATTCTATTGAGAACACTAAGAGTCGGAAAACTTTTTAATGCTTTATTTTTTGTTTACAACAAACAGTCAAACTGCAATCAATCAAATCGCATCTATTGTTTTGGAAACAGGGATCTAAAATTTTATGAAATTTTCAATCTGGCAGCAATGAAGTGTATATTGTTCACAGATTGCTTGACTTGATTATAGTGGAAAAAGATAACGCGGTGCACAAGCAGCTGGAAGCTACTGCGAACCAGGCTCAGAACGTTGTCATGGACGTGATTTTGGATGAGGAGAGCGAGGGCTCAGAGCAGGAGGCTCCTGCGGAAAGGGACAGAACATGCAGTGTCTGAAACTGATTGCGAGCGGCAGGGTGTTGTAGTTATCCCCTCTCGGTGAAGGTTCTGATACAAGTCCTTGTCTTCTAATTTCTCTTACTTGTCTTTTAGTTTTTTCTTTCTTCTTCTTTGATACTTTGCAATCATGATAATAAATCGGAAGCAAAGGCTTCTAAAAACTAAAACAGGGCTTTTGCATAAATAGAAGATTTCAATAGAAGCGACGTTATTGCACGACTACGCAAACTATTGGCTTTCATCGGCAAGTCTAAAGGAGTAAATGAGTCTTTTTTCTTCCAATAGTCGTTTTACCCCAAGTTCGAAGTTAAAGAAGTGCGGACCACCTTCCTATTTTAGCACGCTTTGGAAAGCTGCGCGCCAAAATATGCAGTTGTCCTAGAAGCAGATTCCACTAATATTTGATGTACTTCTTTGTCTTTAAAACTCGTTGCAATCGAATTTTTGGGAGAACTGAGACTCACTTTAGGCTTGCCGATGGTACCAGATATATAGATTCATTTTGCAGCAATTAAACCTGGCCAGTTGTTCACTCGTGTCTTTAACTGACATACGAATGAAAGCTGTATTTTTGGCATCTGCAAAGTGCAACGAACCAATCATCTTATTTCAAAGCATTCACAGTCTTATAAAGTTGAGCTCCAAAAGTGCCGCTAGCTGAAGGTTTGAAAAATATTTCTTAGGATTTCAGTTTGGTAAAAGAGTAAACCTTTGAATTCCGAACTGTGAATTGTGAAAATTCTTATGTGACGTCTAAAACCACAATTAGGCTTTGCCTAGTACCATGAACCGCATGAATTTACCAGCTTCCTATCTATGGACTGTCGAGGTGCTAGTTTTTCTAATATCAGTCCTTGATGTGAAATTAAGATGATTATTTAATAATAAATTATTAGAATGATTGATGTCAGAAACCTTAGAGGAGCTGTTCATTGGGTAAAATTGTTGTCGGGGTGATTGGGGTAGGAGGAGGTTGTGGGGATGTCGCAATGCTGCCCGACGGCGTTGTCGAGGGGGTGCGAGAGGTTGGAGAGGAAGGGGATGAGCTGCTTGCGGATGCTGAAGGCCTCGGCGAAGTGGGAGGAGGTCGCGGTGCCGCGCAAGGACAAGCTCGTCACCACCAAGTTTTTCTTAGTCCCGAAGGAGGGCAAGGAGAGAATAGGGAGTGCGTGGAAGAAGTGAAGGAGGAGAGCCCTGTGGGCGAGAGGTGTCTGGGGAGTTGGCGGGAAAGGTCGGGAGCCAATGAGCGTGAAGCGTACGAAGTGGGGGAGGAGGGAACGCAGTCCCGCGGCAGCAAATACCGTCTCCGGGCGCCCGCTCCCCCACCCCGCACTCCACCGCCTCGACAGGCTCCCGGGCCTCTTTACAGCAGAGCAGGTGTCGGGGTGATTGGGGTAGGAGGAGGTTGTGGGGATGTCGCAATGCTGCCCGACGGCGTTGTCGAGGGGGTGCGAGAGGTTGGAGAGGAAGGGGATGAGCTGCTTGCGGATGCTGAAGGCCTCGGCGAAGTGGGAGGAGGTCGCGGTGCCGCGCAAGGACAAGCTCGTCACCACCAAGTTTTTCTTAGTCCCGAAGGAGGGCAAGGAGAGAATAGGGAGTGCGTGGAAGAAGTGAAGGAGGAGAGCCCTGTGGGCGAGAGGTGTCTGGGGAGTTGGCGGGAAAGGTCGGGAGCCAATGAGCGTGAAGCGTACGAAGTGGGGAAGGAGGGAACGCGGTCCCGCGGCAGCGAATACCGTCTTCGGGCGCCCGCTCCCCCACCCCGCACTCCACTGCCTCGACAATTGTAAAATATGTTTGTTAGTCGAATAAAAAACTATAAGCAACAAAATAAACGTCAAATTGGCTGAGTGACCAAATCTGGGCGCAAAGGTATCAGGTAGCGCTAGGATAACAGCCTCGCCACATTCTTCACATACGCCTTCCCCTTCCATCTTTTTTCCGAGTGATGTTCTTTCAAAACAGGCACCTTGTGCTCTCTTTGCGCAGTTCGATGCCTTTGCTTTCGGGTTTTACCGTATTTTTGAATCATAGACATACGAAAAGCATTTATGATGCATTGATTGTATTCGATGAATTGAACATTAGTTATTAACTTCATTTATAACACACAAATGTATGAAACATTAATAATTGTAATTAAATGCTTAGGTTGTGAATAAAATCCCAAGATGGCAGATTTATTTTTGGCTGATTTACTGTGCTCATCGTTTGGAGCGGTTTCTTTGGTATTTTTGAACAAGTATATGGCGCAAAGCGCAATAGGTGACCGCGGAGCGCTTACTTCTGTGGTTTCTCAACCATTTTCGAAAGTAAGCACAGATTTGGAGTCGTTATATATGACTTGTGAACAAAAAAACTCAAGTCCTCTGTTCAATTCTTAGCCGTTCAGCTGTTACTGATTATTGATGCCATTGCCATGCATGAAAGTTAGTCACTCAAGAGGGCAAGTCTGTGGTTTCTCAACCATTTTCAAAAGTAAGCACAGATTTGGAATCGTTATATACGACTTGTGAACAAAATAACTCAAGTGTTCTGTTCAATTATCAGCCGTTCAGCTGCTACTAATTATTGATGCTATTGTCATGCATGAAAGTTTGTCACTCAAGAGGGAAACTCTGTGGTTTCTCAACCATTTTCAAAAGTAAGCACAGATTTGGAATCGTTATATACGACTTGTGAACAAAAAAACTCAAGTGTTCTGTTCAATTATCAGCCGTTCAGCTGCTACTAATTAGTGATGCTATTGTCATGCGTGAAAGTGTGTCACTCAAGAGGGAAAGTCTGTGGTTTCTCAACCATTTTCAAAAGTAAGCACAGATTTGGAATCGTTATATACGACTTGTGAACAAAAAAACTCAAGTTGTCTGTGCAATTCTCAAGATTACAGGTGCTACAGCGCAAAAACGCTATATTGCAGTTTTCATGCCTTTCTACCCAAAAAAGTAATGTTTCAAATGCTCGGGGACCGCTTCCTACCGGCGATATCTTCCTAAAACATTATTACCTTTCAGGAAAAAAAAAAGTTTGTCCAAATCCGTTGAGAATTCGCCCGTGTACAGCATTTCCAGATATATATATATATATATATATATATATATATATGAGGACAAAAGTTTAGTAACCTCTATAGACCGCGGGGCGGCCCTTCGGGCCGCTCCGCGGTCAAAAAAAAACAGCACAAGAAAAGGTAGAAAAATGGCCGTGAACGAGGTGATAACAAATTACCACTTCAAATTACCACTTTAATTTCGCATCCGGGCCTCCTTTTTTAATTTTACTACCTCGACACTCCATTATATCAAAGGTCAATCATGCCTCCATGCTAGTACCGGGAGTGACCTGAAACGACTTTTACCTCTAACTTTTAGTGTTGTTAGCTCTTAATAAAGTTGGTTCTGCAAGCATTTTCAAGAAATTGAAGAATAATTTTTTTTGAAATTGCTCAAAAATGTAGTATGCGAGCCGTTTATAATTTTTGGTTCAAAAATTTGGCCTTTTAGTAACTTGCATCGTTAACAACAAAGGACATTTTAGCTTTATTTTTTCTCGATTAGTTTTTTCACAAACTTTGAACCAGCATAATTTCATTATTAGCCTGTCCTAACAACTGAAGGCGCTTCGTTGGCAAGGGAGTAGGGATTGAATGTGTATCACTAGGCAGTAGCAGGAGTAGCTGAGACAGAAGATAGCAGACTGCTTGGTCGCTAGTTCAGCGTCTTCAAGGGCGCCACCTTCAGCTCCTCCGCCAACTCCTTCTGTAAGGGGCATCCAGCATCCACTACCATCTCACAGGCTTTGTCATCCAAGGCCTACCGCGTGAGCAATCTGATTGGGGTGGTAGGGAATGCCGCCGGCCTTGTCGCACTCCTCCATGTGCGCTCGCTCCGGATCCCCTGCCACCAGCACCGGCGCCGATTCATCCACCTCAATGCCCACCTTTCTTGTCCCCCAGCCCTGGAAGAAGGCAGAGGAGCAAGGGCGGAGAAAGATTTGTGTTTCGGGGGGGGGGGGGGGAATCACTCCCTGAAAAATGTTTACAGTTCATAAATTTTGGAAAATTAGGCCCTGTAAGTGGCAATTTTTCAAATTATAGTGTCTAACCTTTAAAATTGGCAGAGAAATTGGCAAATGATACTTGTAATAAGGTCAACTGGAGGCCTGGAAAGGCAGAAGAAGGGCGCCAACTCTGGGCAGGCCGCGCAGCAGTTGCATGAGGTCCTGCATGCGGCCAGAGAAGCCGGGCGCGAAGGCCTCCGGATCGATGGCGATGAAGGCCTGGCCGAGGTCGGCTGGCCTGCTCAGAAATATATATTTGAAAACTGGGGACCCCGAGAGACAAGGCAGAGACCGATCGGTCTTCATCCAGCGGCGGACGTTGGGCCCGTAGGTGGCGCCGCCGAGGATGCCGCAGAAGACCTCCACCAGGGCCGCCAGCCCGTAGCCCTTGTAGCCGCCCGTCATCTCTGCGCCGCCCAGCGGGTACAAGCCTCCATCCGGCACCACCTGGCGAACAAATTGCTCTCTCTGCCGCTTCTATGGCCAAAACAGATGCACAGTGACAGCTGCTTAGGAAAACATTCAACTGTCGTGCGTAAGCCAAAGGCTGGGACAGGATAGTGAATAAAAATGATTCTAGCTTTACCTTGAAAATGAAAATTGTTGGCTATTCGCACCTACATAACTAAGACTTATTGATTTTCGTAAACTTGCATTTTTATCAGAAATGACGACTAGAATGACGACTTTTTGTCAGAAATGATGACCGCTCATAAAATGAGGAAAACCTTTCTGGGGCACACTGATGGGTGCTAGGCCTTACCTTGGCAGGGTCGTGGGTCTGTATGCCGCTGGAGTCGACGCCCCATCCGTCGGGTATCTGCTGGCCCTTGCGCCCAGCCAGCTCCACCTTGCCCACGGCCACCGTCGTGGTGGCCATGTCCAGCACGAAGGCGTCTCCATCCTGCCCAGGCGCCGCCAGTGTCAACGGGTTTGTGCCCAGAGCTCCGGCTGCTGATCTGGTGGGGTAGGAGATGGGCGAAGTGTTGGTGAACGACATGCCCTGCAAATTTTTGTTGTCGATTTTAGATTCAGTTTTGAAGACCTGTACAGTAATTGCATGCACAATTGTTGCGATTGCGCATGGTTTCTGATTTGTCACTGTTCAAGAAAATCTGCTCAGGTTTGAATGCATAGCTGAGATATTTCCGTGAAAACATCGATGCAGGCTCCAAAACAAACCAGCAGTCCTTGTTCCAGGCACTTCATTGAGTAGTAGCCCGCAATGCCGTAGTGATTGGAGTCTGAAATACAAACTGGCTTTAGACACTTTTTGCGAAGCAAAAACTATTATGTTCCACAAAATTCATTTTAAATATTGTACGTGTTGGCTACAATTTTTATTATTTTTTACTCTGCATTGCCAGCTGTTGAATTGAATGATTGAAAAGTTTTGGCAGCTTGAAGCAGAAGACTAGCTCTTTTAGCAGCCATTAAAATACCTTTCACCCATCCAGTCCTCCGTCAAAGCAGGCCCCAACAGTTAAGTTGGAAGAATGAAAGACCAACTCTTGGCCACAAACCAGCCGACGCCGGCCTCCTTGGCCTTCTTGATGGCCAGCTGAGTGCAGAAGTTGCCCACCACGGGGCCCAGCAGGTTCCCGCCGTCCACCCAGGCTAAGTTGGAAGAATGAAAGACCAACTCTTGGCCACAACCCAGCCGACGCCGGCCTCCTTGGCCTTCTTGATGGCCAGCTGAGTGCAGAAGTTGCCCACCACGGGGCCCAGCAGGTTCCCGCCGTCCACCCAGGCTAAGTTGGAAGAATGAAAGACCAACTCTTGGCCACAACCCAGCCGACGCCGGCCTCCTTGGCCTTCTTGATGGCCAGCTGAGTGCAGAAGTTGCCCACCACGGGGCCCAGCAGGTTCCCGCCGTCCACCCAGGCTAAGTTGGAAGAATGAAAGACCAACTCTTGGCCACAACCCAGCCGACGCCGGCCTCCTTGGCCTTCTTGATGGCCAGCTGAGTGCAGAAGTTGCCCACCACGGGGCCCAGCAGGTTCCCGCCGTCCACCCAGGCTACAGCCATCCATATCGCTCAGCAGCAAAGCTGGCAAGGCCAGTCGGATTGGCTACCAGTGGCTGCTTTCTCTTTCAGCAGGACAGGCTCACCGGACGGTCGCACCACCTCCTTCTGCAAGTCCCGCACGTACATATCTACAAAACGTCAGCTTTGGAGAGAGTAGACGGAGTAACAATGCGAGGTTTCAAAATCAAGAGGAAAATTTATGATTGAAAAACTAGTTTTATTTGTCGAAAAACTAGGAATTGCGAATGCTGTGTTGGGTTAAAGAGAGACCAAGTCGATTAAGGCCATGGCTGTAGTGACCCCTGTAGTCGCCGGCAATGAGGACATCTGCCAACTGGCTGGCGTGAGAAGCATCCGCCCCTGCTGCTTTCATGCAGTCCATCATGTAGCGTGCCATCTGCAGTTGGCCTGCTTTTTGCCTGCCCTCACTGCTCTGCTACAACCGTCACAGTTTCATTTTCGTCCTACCTATTGCTTCTTTACTCGGTGCTGGGCTGAAAAAGCAAAGGTTACTGCAAACATAACTGTCCTAAAACTTGACAAAATGCCTAAAAATTGAATTCAAATGAATAACCTCCTCCTTGGCGACGAGGATGCCGTCGGTCATGATGGCGATGCTGCGGAGTGGAGAGCGCAGAATGCTACGCACTGGGCCCAGCATTGCTCCCTTGCCCAGACCACCCCCCTTTTAACCACGCCTACTCCCCCACCTGTTTACACCCAGTACGCATTTGCTTTCGCCTTCCCCCTTTAAGCCCTGAAAAACTGGTACCCATCTCCTCTCGGCTGTTGGCCAGACTCTGGGTGGTTTGGGGGCATAAACAAATACTTTCACGCCCTTTAGGGCCTGCGCCTATCAGCAGAGAAAGGTGGCTGAACTCATGGAGTATTTGCTGAAAGGGTGTGCGGATCTAAGTAGCCGTGATCAGGGGTAAACTGAGCAGCAGGGCTTGAAGTAGCTAGGAAGGAATGCAGAGCTTGCGGCTAAGCCAGAGGGTCAAAGCGGGACTCCCACTTTATACCTACTATCTGCCTCTGGAGTGAGCGAAGAAAAAGGGCCCTATTGACAAAAGAAACATTTGGTATCTAGTTTAACCTGTTTTGTTTAGATACAGGCATAGAGTCAGAAAATGCTATGAAATTTATAAAATCCTTAAAAGTTACGTAGTTTTTTGTAAAAAAATTTTTTTAGCCCAAAGGCTTAAGCCAAATCTTATAAAAAGCAATGCATTTATCACAGGGACGGCATTCTATGCATGCAGAATTCAAAACCACGTTTCAAAGAATAAAGCGGACAAGGCTAAAATGGCACATCAGTTCGGCGATGGTTTCTTAGCCGCCTTCAAAATCTTGCAAATCAAATCGTCCAAAATCAACCGCCAAAGCAACCTCTTTTGGGTGACTAAAGCGCAGGCGATGCGCCGTGTTGCGTTGGTAGCAGTTGGCGCCATATTTGCAGGCCTCCTTCTTTTCCCTGCACCCCCAACATTTCTTCTCTTCATCATTCATCAAACATTCAAGGCTCCCAACTCAGCAGTCTCCTTGGCTGCCGTTTTCTTCTCCTTCTCCTCAGGGCTGTTGCCGAACAGCGACGTCATCTTCGGCCTGCAACTTCGTCTGCCTCCTCATCTGCCTCATGCGACTAGAAAGATGGGGGACCGTTTCTTGGCCTCCGGCTTTAGCTCCTCCTTGGGACTGGGTTTAGGGGTAATGGAAGAGGCAGGGGAGAGGCCAGGCACTCGAACACCGTCCACCTCTGCCTCCTCCTCCTCCTCGTCCAGGTCCTCTGGGTCCGCCGACCGTTTGCCCAGGCCCAGGCTGGTCAGGTTCTGTGTCTCCCGGGAGCTGGCGTAGAGCTTCTGCGGGCAGGGAAGAGGGTAGAGTTGGCAAGAAGGTGGAGCTGAGCAGAACCTTGAGCTCCGGCAGGCTGGTGGCAGTGTGGAGGTCCTTGTCGTCGCGGATTCTGGTCACCCGCGGGAAGCGAATGGAGATCCCATCGGCCGTGTGGTGACTGGACTTGCTGAACTCCGCGCCTGCGAGGAGGAGAGAGTTTATTTTGGGCAGCTCAAAAAAATGCAAGCTCGATAAATTGGAATTAAAGAAAATATGTCATCCATTTTAGTGATCCAAAATATGTGATCCAAACTCAAATTACCCGTGATCTCCCAAACAGGCGCCTGCTTGGGGTCTTTGAGAACGAAATCTGGCGCCAGAGCTCGCGAGCAGTGCAGCCAGGAAGGCAGCCGGTCCGCATCTCGCCCAATCTTCACCATCTTTTCCTGCAAAAAAACAAAATTAATCATTTAAAATTAATTTTTTAATTTTTTAGTTTAATTTTAATTTTTAATTTTTTAATTTTTTTTTAATATTTAAAAATTATTTTTTCTATACCTTAGATATTATAATAAGTAATATGCACACGAGCTCTAAATGAATAAATTAGCAAGTGAAAGCAATGTAGGAATCGTAGTTGGAAAGCTTGCCTTGAGCTGGCGATTGATTTTCTGGAGGGTGGCGTCGTCGTGTCCGTTGCCGACCTTGGTGACGGTGAGGAAGCGGCTGGGCTGGAGCGGGTCGCGACAGCCGCAGAGGAAGACGCTCATGAGGCCGCCCTTGTTGCCGGTGCCGTAGAAGGCGCCGAGGACGAGGAGGTCGGCGGTGTCCGCCATCGCCCCCTCCGCCAGGTAGTCCTTCTTCACCTTCAGCCAGTGCCGCTTCCCCGGCTCGTACCGGCTCTCCACGTCCTTCAGTACCAGGCCTTCCAGACCTGTGGAGTTTCTCATTTGTTCTGAAAACCCTTCACTAAGAATTGGATCTTTATTCTACCAGAATATCGATGATATCGGGAGGGTAAGGAAGTATTTATCTGATGCCTATGTGGGCGGTGTATTTGAAACTTCTTGAAGTGTATTATAGACTTCCTTTCTATCCCTGTGGCTCTCCATCAACAGCAGCTTTCCTTTGCCAGCCAAAGGCCAGAGTGGAGTGCAAGTCGTCCATGAAGGGTAATGAAAAAGAACCTTCGTCAATGGCGCGAGCGATCATGGCGCGAAGCTTGGGGTGATCGCCGTGTGCCACGTGCTCGGTGTCCGAAAAGTGGACGCGGTGGCGGACTTCCACCATGCTGCTCTCCAGCAGTGCCCGCCGCTCCCGCATGGGTCTGAAGGAAGGGAGTGGAGGAGTGGAGGGGGAGGAGCGGGAAGGGGAACTTGTGCATGAGGGAGCGGCCCTGGTACATGAGGCAGTCGAAGACGTAGAGGCACACCTGCGCATCCGCAAAGGCCTTGCCCTTGTGCTTGCCTAGACTGCCGAAGGGCAGCGGTTTGCCTGCCAATACTGTTTCTATCAGTAAAAATAGTGTACCAAAATTAGTATTCGACAAATGGTGTCTCAAAAACGCTGACTTCAATAAATCTTGAGGCGGAAGAATTCTCGCAGAATATTGAAAATAAATCAGCAAACAGACACCTTACAAAATAAAATTTTAAAAAATTCAGAAGATTACTAGTCTTAGTGTCCACCAGCAGGACCTCAGCGTCCAGTATCAGATCCCCGCCGCCCGGAAAGGCCTCCGGAATATGCGTCGCAAAGTGCTCCACCTCAAAACCCCAATACCTTCCCACAATCCACCCCCCATGAAATGACCCCCCAACCTTGTGCGCCTGGACAGGCTTGAGGCTGCGACTGTAGTAGGAGAAGGCCTGGCCGTGCTTGTGCACCTGCACCCGCTCCCCGTCATACTTCACCTCCGCATAGAGGCCGTTAGGGCAGCGCTTCATGGCAAACTCCACACTGCGGCAGGCCTCAGCCTCAAGTCTCTTCCAGTCCCAGGCCAATTGCGTAGAGGAGGGGGGAAGGGGCGGACGAGCATGGGAAGGACTGGCGTTCCCAGCTTGCAGCCCACGCTCAGCTGCTTGCTCAGGCCGCCCGGGGAGGCTGCCTCTGCCTTCCCTGCAAGATTGGGCCTCTGCCTTTCCTGCAAGATGGAAGGGAACGGTTGGAGAGGATGGACAAATGGCGATTAAAGGGGGTGAAATGGAAGAGGGACAAGAAAAGGTGGCCAACTTTGCTGAATTTTGTCCACCACGTCGCGAAGACTGCGTGAGGCCTGAAAGGCATCGTAGGCTTTCGGGTCTAGTGCCTCTAGGCTGCAATTCAGCATGGGCTCTTGGGGAATGAAGGTTGAGTGAGCGAGGGGATGGGACATGTGCTTGGCACCGGCGTTGATGCGGATGTCCTTGTGGATCATGCGGATCACCATGCACAGGTCTGCCTTGTTGCACCTGCAATTGTCTCAATACAATCACTGCCAGATTATGGGCGCAAAAATACGTCCTCATTTATAGTTTCAGCAAAATATTGGAATTGATGAAAAGCCAAGAGATATGCGGACCTCTTAGCGATGGACTTGAGGTGGGCCTGCTGTTCAGCCTCCCCACTCTTCGTCGTCAACTCGTCCAGCCATGTGTCAACCTTCGCATAAAGCCAAAATGGATGCCTCTTATAATATTTCTAAACGAGCTAGACCTCCTGAAGACTGAGCGTGGAGCTAGGGCGAGGTCGAATCCCCGTCGATGCCTCGAATGCCTTGGCGATTGCGTCCGAGATTTCGCCCTCAATCAAGGCCCTTCCCTTTTCTATGCCTCAATTATCAGTCACCAACACACTGGTTGAAGTCCTCCATCATCTCCTCCCCGTCGCATTGGAACAGCTGTAAAGCCTTCCCAGTTCGCTCAGGCCATGAAAAACAGCTGGGTCAAAACAGCTGCAAATAGCTTGACAAGCTGCTTGGCCTTGAGGTTGTAGACGCGGTGGTCGGCCTTGGGGATGAGGCACTTGAGCAGCGTGTACAGATCCCCTTCATAGGCTCCTTTCAATCCAGCCCTCCAACCCCTGCCCAATTTCATCTAGCCATAAATTTACTCCCAGATCGCCCGCGACTCAGGAAGTCAGCCAGCAGCTGCGTTTTGCCCGTGTAGGCGGACACTGCGGCCAGACTGTCACAGAGGCGGCAGAAGGAGGCCAAGGAGTCGTCCTCTGAGCTCGCCTGCCAGAAGGATTTTAGCCTCCATTCTCTGACCAGCAAAAGGTGGTGGGAAAGAAGCCTTGAGCGGGCTGGAGTTGGTGGAAGCATCGGCTGAGGAGAGGCTGGTCTGTGACGGAGTCTTGACGATGGAGGGACTGCTCTGATCGCTTTGATTAGAAGTCCTTTGAGGCGTTTTGGCAGCAGAGGGGGTGTCCGGCGTTTTGGAGCCCTTGCCTGAGGAGGAATAGAGAAGAGGTTGGTGGCAGAGGGAGTTGTCAAGAGGGTGGATTGCCTTTGGAAGCTTTTGGGCTGGGTTTTTTGGCGCCGCGGAAAGCCTCCAGCTCGGCTATGAGTGTGAGCAGGAGCTGCTTGTCCTCCTCCTTCAGCTCCGCCCACTGCTCCACGTCTGTGGGGCTTTCGATGACAGAGGTGGTGGCCCTTGCCTTTGGATATGATGAGAATTGGGAGGATAGGGAGGCTGGGGGTCCAGCGAAGAGTTACCTTTTGGAAGCCCTGAAAGATGCAGCTGGGGTGATGGTAGGCTTTCATGTCGCTGTCATCGTCACTGCTGAATGGGTTCGGCGTGATTTTGGCCACCCTCCAAGATGGCAATTTGAGACATTGTACCCTGAGGAGGCTGCATTCGTTTGACAATACAAAGGTATGCCTAAGCTCATGTCAAAGCTGATTCAGTTTAAGCTCAGCCATATGCCTGGTGTTTATGAACAATAAATGTCTCACGATTTAAAATATCTCCTCTAATGATAAATGATATAGCTGGCCAACCTGAGACAGCCCTTCTCAAGCTTCTGCTTGCAGCGCTTGCAATTGCTGGCCCGTTTGGCATAGTCCACAGAGTAGCGAACGCTGGCCATGGCTGGGGAGGTTGGCTTGAGTGGAAGAGGCGGGGCGCTTTTAAAGGAACTGCTGCCAGCGGGGATGACGTGAGGAGCAGGCTTGAACCTGTCCCCTGGGCTGGGGACGCGCGCGGTTGCTAGGCGCCGATTTCCGTCTGGGACACCAGCAGCTGTCAGGAAAGCCGGCCATTGTCTTGCCTGGAGTTTTTGGGGCTCTGCAGGAAAGGATAAACCTGATATATCATCGCGACGGAAAATTAGTGAAATCGTCAGTGAGGAAAAGAAAAAGCTTAAAATGTGTTATGGGCTGTGTCTTATTTGAGCATTCTCTCTCAGATATGATTCGTAAAAACGGAGAGGCAAAATGCAACTACAAATTACAAATTGCATTACAAGGCAAACTACAAACTGGTAAGCTTGCTACGATTTAATGGGGAACAAAAGCAGAAAACCTAGTGTCGGGGGCGTAGGAGTGCAGGGAGCCAGAGACGGTACTTCTCGTCGCGAGAGTCCATTATTCTCCTCCCCCACTTTGTATGCTCCACGCTGATTGGCTCCCGACCTCTCCTGCCAATTCCCTAGACACAGCTCGCCCGCTGGGCTCCACCCTACACAATCATCCCTCTCTCTATCCTCTGCCCCACTTTTTGGAGCACCTTCTAAGAAAAGCTTGTTGGTGGTGATCTTGTGCTTGCGTGACACCACGACCTTCTCCCGCTTCGCCAAGGCCTACAGCCTCTGCAAGAAGCGCGTCTCCATCCTCACCGACACCTCGCACCCCTTCGCCAATGCCATCGGGCCCAGGATTTCGTCACCCCCACCTCCTCCTCTCCCATCCTACCCCTTCCACCCCAACAGTGTTGAATGGAGCCTGTATAGCCAGGGGAAAGGACTTCGGAAGGGCCGCCAGCTGCAGCAACTCCACCTCACTTCGCAAGCTCAGCAGGTGCCCAACCTCTCCTTCCTCCTCTTCTACATCCCTCTCACTTGCCATGGACTTCACTGATGAGGACGTCACCATCTCCAAGCACACCCACTCCTGCGTCATGCTGGACAACAGCCCCTGCGACAACCTCATCTGCCCCGTCCTCTCAGTCAGCAGTGCGACAAGATCCTCTGCATCAGTGGAGCAGGAGCCTACTTCATCCCTGGCGGTTCTTCCCCTCCCACACTCTACAACACCACCCTCCATGCCTTCCGCTCCTTCCGCATCGACCCCTCCAACATCCTCCCCCGCTACACCTGCCCTCACTGCGAGATCACCAATGACTGCGAGCCCCGCCCCTTCATCAAGCAGCTCTTCGACCAGAAGCTCTACCCCAACTCCAGCTGCGTCTACTCCTTCATCCGCAAGGCCATGCCCCAGCTCACCATTGTCACCGACAACTGCAGCCCGGAACATGGACCCCAGGATGAGGTGGACCTGGAGCAAGGAGAGCTCGACGGAGATGAGGAGGACCAAGGGATGCTCAGGATGCTGGATGAGACCGGCTCTGGACTGCCAGATCAGCACCTCCCAGAGGAGCGACGAGTCCTGGAGCATCGCCAGCAGACTGGCATCTCCAAGAAGCAGTTTTGGCAGCAGCGCTACGAGGATGCCCGACTCGCCTACGACACCATCAACCAGCGCAAGGCCACGATGGAGGAGGAATGCAAGCAAGCCCACGTCGACCTGCGCCATGCTGCCATCGAGATGGAGAAGGTGGAGGAATGACTTGAGGTGGAGGTCCAGTGTGAGGAAGCAGCCACCCAGGCTCAAGCTGAGGCAGAGGAGGAGGAACATCAGCATGTTTGGGAGGAGGTGGAGGAGACCAACCGCCAGGAACACCTCGTGGACCTTGCAAACCTCAACTGCTCCATCGAGGACGTCACCAATCCCAACACTCTCATCGTCTCCGCCATGCCCACCCAATGCACAGGCCACTTCGAGTCTGCCACCAACCTTCCCCACTCATCTTCCGTGGAGCCCCAGGAGTCATCCGGACCCCGGGAGCTTCAGGAGATGCAGGAGTGACTGGAGGTTTAGGACAAGGTCATCGCCAACCTCCACCACCATCGCTCCGAGCAAACCCGCCTTCGCATTGCCACCAAAGCCCAACTCCAAGAGCTATGAGCTGGAGAACAAGACCTTTGGCAACAAGCAGAGCTCCAACGAGAAGACCAGATCAAGGCCCAGGCAGAGCTGGAGTGCCTCCGCACCCAGAACCTCGTTGCCCAATGGGCCCAGGAATGGGAATGCAAGGAGGCCCAGCAAGCCCTGCAAGCCATTCAAGATCGTCTTCAACGTCTAGAGCAAGAGTCGGTGCAGAAGGAAGCCATGTACTGAGACAATGAGGTCCAGGTTGCCGCTGTCCTCGACAACCTTTGCATCAACAACATCCACCTCCAGCATCAGCTAGCAGCCGCCGCCACCAAGAGCCAGTCTCCGCCCATGGCCACCTCTACCCCTGACCTGGAGCAACCTGCCCTGGACTCAAGGCCTTGCCGACGAGACCCCGGGAGCAACCTCGCAACCTGCCCCCTTCTCCAGCTCTCAGCTACGTTCGCTGCCCTCCAAGAGCCTCTTCAGCCACCTCCAGCATCCCCCAGCTTGCTACTTCGATGGCAAGAACCTCTCCGAGTTCCCTGTCTGGCTCAAGTGGTGGAACCACTACTACCACTCCAATCGCAAGATGAGCAACATGGACAAGCTGGAGAAGCTGATGGAGAGCCTCAAGGGTCCAGCCAAGACCGTGGTCGCCTGGTGTCAGAACTTTGAGGACAAGGACTATGAGAACACCTTGGCCATCCTCAAGGACAACTATGGCAATGCCTCCGCCCAGAAGACCGAGCTGCTTTGCTCCCTGGAGCATGTGGAGAAGATGCGCAACAACGCGACCACTGAGTCCCTCTATGCCCTCACTGACAATCTCCATCACATCGGAGTTCAGCTTCGCCAGCATGGAGTCCAGGACCTGGACTCCCACGCTCTCCTACTCTTCGAGAAGCTGCCAGACTCCGTGGTGCTGGATCAGATGAACTCCCATGCTCGCGCCAACCTCTCTCTGGAGATCGGCTATGACGAGCTGGTCAACATCTGCTGCATCGAGGCCAAGGCTCATGCTGCCGCCAGAGGAGCTCTTCCCCGCCCTCACAACAACCCCCCAGCCAACACCTCCACTCATTCAACCAGCCACCCTCAACCCACTCAGGCCAACCATCCCTACTCCAGCAACTACCTCGCCAATCCCTCAGCCCCCAACTCCGAGGAGTCCACGGGGCCCCAGAACGGGGGCAAGAAGTGTTGCCAGAAGCGGGGCCAAGGCGGGTCCCAGACCTCCACTCCTCCTTCCACACAGCAGCCCTCCCTGGCCAAGTGCCCTATGCTTCCTCCAGAAGGACAAGAGCCGGTGCCAGTGCGGAGATGAGCTGATGGAACCATCATCCACTGCCACCTCTGTGATGGCAACCACATGGTGCACAAGTGCCAGGTCTACGACACCCCCGCCAAGAAGCTCCAGCATGCCAAGGCCATCCCGCTCTGTTACAACTGTTTGTGCCAAGGTCACGGGCAAGACGAGTGCTGCAATCGAGGATGCTGCTGTGAGTGCAACGACTTGCACCACACCATCCTCCACTCCATCCTCTCCGCCCAAGGCCAGTCCACCAATCTCCACCTCTCTGCAGCCAGAGACTCTCCCAAGCTCCCCTCCATCATCCATCCCATCTTCTCCCTGGGAGTGCTGGGACAAGTGCAGCGTAGCGAGGGGACGGTGATGCTGGACAACAGTTCAAGCTACACCTGGTGTACAGAGGAGTTGGTGCATCGCCTCAGCCTCAAGGTCTTCAGCTCCATCACTCTACAGCTCTCCACCACCCACAGCTCTGTTCATCACAACATCAAGGCTAAGATGGTGAAGCTGTTCCTGTCCGGCAACCAGTCGACAATGGAGTTCACCGCCTGTGTCGCGGAGAGCATCACCGCGCCCATCACCATCGGCAGCATCGACCTCCCAACACAGCCCTTCTGCGACCGCGGCCTCCAGCCCACATGCATCCTCAACTGGCCCAGCAAGGCCAAGCAGGAGAAGACCATGGACGTCCTCATCGGCCTGGACTACCTGCACGCCTTTGAGAGCCAGGGAGTGCCTTGTCAGGACGTGATGGGCCTCTCTGTCTACTCCTCCGCCTTTGGCACCCACCTCTCCAGACCTGCCCCTGCCCAGACCACCGCCCACATCTTACCCACCTCCTGCTCTCTACAATTCTCCTCACCTTTGCTTCATCAGCTGGTGGAGATGCAGACGGGACTCGAGGTGGTGGGCCTGGGAGGCAAGGACACAGTGACCAAGTGCAAGGACTGCAATGGGGACCTGGACAAGTACGAGATTGGCATCTGCAATGACTACAAGCTCACCACCAAGTTCAACATCCAGTACAAGATGGATGGACGCTTCACTCTCGCCCTCCCCTTCAAGTCCGGCGCCTCCACCCTGCCCTCCAACTGCCAGACCGCCTTTGCCCGTCTACAGCATCTGGAGGCCAAGCTCATGCCCCAGGAGAAGCAGCTGCACTATGCGGAGTTCAACAAGTTCAAGAAGAGTGGCATCATGGAGCCGGTGGATGAGTCCAAGAGCCCGGGAGCCATGATCCAGTACCTGCCTCACTGCCCCATCTTCAAGCACATGGCCGCCTTCACCAAGTGCCACCCCATGTTGGACTGCTCTGCCCCCACTCACAATGGCCAGAGCCTCAATGACAATCTCCGCACCAGCCACAACCGCCTCACTGACTTGCTGGACATCCAGTTCCAGTTCCGCCTGGCCAAGCATGCTTTGGTGGTGGACGTCTCAGCGGCCTTCTATGGCCTGGAGGTGAAGGAACAAGATCGCAATGCTTTTCGCATCCTCCTGCCTGCAGATCCTCAGCGCCCTTTCTCCAAGACCAACCTTTGCTGCGTCTGATTTGCTCGCCTGGTCATGGGAACCACCTGCTCTCCCAACCTCCTACTCGCCTGTCTGGACCAGCTGACCAAGGACACCCTTGCCTCCAGCCTCACCTACAGCCTCACCCAGGACAAGCTCAAGACCCTCACCAGCCACTTCTACATGGACAATGGCATCTTCAGCTTCGGGGAGGAGGAGGAGGGAGCACGCCTGGCTCAAGGCCTGCAGAAGCTCTTCGCCACGGCTCAGCTTCGCCTCCACCAGTTCTGCTTGGACCTGCTGGGTGCCCTTCACAACATCGCCTTGGAGGATCGGGTGGAGCGACAGGAGGTGCAGAATCTAGGCCTCGTCTGGAACACCAGCCTCAACACCTTCCATCCCTTTGCCCCCGACTACTCCGACATCATTGACAACAAGCTCACCAAGCGACAGCTGCTCTCCGCCTTTTCCTGCATCTACGACCCTTTTGGCCTCCTAGTCTCCCTACTCCTTGCACCACGCCTACTCTTCCAAGTCACCTTCAATGCTGGAGACAGCTGGGAGTAGTGCAGAGGCCAAGACTACCTCGCGTGATGGAAGGGATGCAGAAGGAGCTGGAGCAGGTCACAGAGGTGGAGCTGCCACGCCAAGTGTTCCAGAGCCCGGACGCCCCCTGGCCACCTTATTATTTTCTCCAAGTTGCTCCAAGTCCGCCTATGGGTTTGTGCTCTACATTCTCCAGACTGGCTTTCAGCCTTCCTTCCTCTACACTCACTCCCGCTTGGTGCCCAAGAACCAGAAGAGCCTCCTCATCACCGTTCCTCGGATTGAGCTGTGGGGAGCATTGCTAGGACTTCGAGCCACCACCCTCATCACTGACAAGCTCCCCTCCAAGCTGGGCCAAGTCTACCACTTCATCGATTCCAAGACTGTGCTCTACTGGATGGAGGAGCGAGGGATGCTGCAAGCATATGAGAGTAAGCGTGTTCAGGAGATGAAGGAGCTAGATGAGAAGCTGGGCGGCATCAGTCATCACTTCGTACCCACCGACCTCAACGTCGCCGACTACGTCACCAAGCCCCGCCTCTTCAAGGATCTCGCCACCTTCCACAACAGGCCTGACTTCCTACGTCTACCCCGGGAGCAGTGGCCAGCTTGAAGAGCAGGTGTGGACTATGAGGCCGAGGTGCCGGAGGACGAGCAGGATGGGATCAAGCGCAGCGTCGCCCCTTGGGCCACCATCAGCATCAACGTCACCGCCCCCGTCTTCGACCACAAGTTTGTCGATGGCATCCTCGCCTTCAGCAACTCTCTTCATCACCTCCTTCTCACGCTTCACCTTTCTCTTTTGCATGCTCCTCAACCATGGCTACTCTGGTTGAGGGATGGAGCAAGAGAAGGAGGCGGTGTTCATGTGCTTGGTGAAGATGGAGCAGACGGGTGAAACTGGGCCCAGCCCCGAGGAGGCCATCCAGGAGCA
>JASANA010002058.1:0-13918 GCA_030248095.1 Ptycholaimellus sp. GST1_10
GTATCGCGATACGCCAGAAGAGTGTTCTGGTGCATGTTAGATGTTGTTGCAGACCAACCAATGGGAGCAGTGCAGTGTTACTGCACACGCTTGAAGTGTGCTGGTGGCCTGTTCAGATGAACCATGCCTCACGACGCTGGACAAGCACGGGTGGAGTAGTGCACTGAAATCGCGCTACGTGAGAACAGCTTTCTGGTGGCATGACTGGAGCTGTTATTGGGAGATGCTCGAATGGGAGCAGTGCAGTGTTACTGCACACGCTTGAAGGGCGCTGTGGGTCTGTTCATAATGAACCATGCATCAGTGCGCTGGAGACAAGCACGGGTGGAGTAGTGCACTGAATCGCGAAGCACATTGTGCTTTCCAAGTTGGCTGCTCCAAAAAGGCGTAGAAGAGTTGCGTGGACTTTAGGCTTTAGCTGAACTCTGGCCATTTTCGCAGCCAACTCAAAGCTGCGATGTTGCTGGTGAAGAGTGCATATTGAAAATAGACTCAAGGTCAATTTTCAATTCCTTGCAGCGTAGTTGCAGAAGGCATCGAAGCAAAACTCACAAAGCCGGCCATGGCTGAGTGAATCTCTGTCACTGCTGCAGGTGAGCTCGTCTGGCAACAAAGCAAAAGGCAGGAGATTGCTGGCTGTTTTCGATTCACTGTCCTGTTGCGGTAGATCTGTGACTTTGGGCATTTTGACTTAAACACCATCGTTAGAAGGCGGCAAGATCAAAGGCTGACGTAGCAGGATAGGCACAGTGGGCCAAATGCAGGTTGTGTACAGGTTGTTGAACGTAGAGTACAGCTAATAAGCTAACTGCACTATCTGTACCAAACGCTGTGGTGCATTGAACAGCAGTAGCATAGCGAGTTTCTATTATTTGTAAGTCACCAAGGAATGGGGAAAAGGTAGGGCGACAGGAGGGGATCCTCTAAACACTAAAGGCAACTCTATTCCGCCCGCCACATCGACTCAAGGTCAAACGAAACCGGCTAGCGAAACGTCACAGTGCTCCCGCGGGCAACGAGGAAGAGGTGAAGGGGAATCACACCAACTATCTAGAGCAGGCAGAGGAATGGGGCCTCGGATCTAAGCTACAAACACGCTACTAAGGGAGGGAAGGAAGTTATCGCCAGTGTCTCAACGGCGTTGGAGCTGGTGTGGTAGAACGGGACCATGCCAGTGTCAACCGGGAGCCTCACAGGGAGCGTGACGACCGTCTGGGGCTAGGATCATCAGACAGTAGACGGATGGAGCTCATCGAAGGCATTCGATCGAGGCACACTCGCGACCCACATGGCTCCATGTTCCGACCATGTCCATCTCTCATGAGAAGCCACGCGCGCAGCTCATGCTGGGGCTATGGCTCCAAGATGATGAGGAAATGAAGGCCACAGCATGTCCTCGGGGGTCCATCTGGACAAGGCCCATCACCGAGGATGAACGTGGCAATGGTGCATCTACTGGAATGAATTGGGGTCCTGAGTTCTCCAGTGGCACCGTTCCATTCATCAGGAACCAGTGGGGAAGGTAGCTGAAGGGATCTGTCTCCTGCAGGCATTCCTTCCACTCCTGGGCCTTCTGTTGAGCACTCGTTTCACAGGAAGTGTACTGGGAGGCCCAGAAAAGTAAGATTCTGGCCGCAACGATGGCTATGATGGTGAGGATGATCCCAATGACAGTGATGACTGGCTTGACTATGGAGGAGCCGAGGTTGTTGATGCTGGACCAGGAAGTCATGGCTAGTCCTTGCGCTCCTTCAGATAGCATTCCCACTATATCGCCAACTGCATGGCCGTATGCTTCTATTCCTTGAACTATGCCATTGGGAACGAGCAAAAGGTGACTAGTGTAGTTCACTAATCCATTGAGTTTTCTCTCCAAGACAGGCGGACTTGATGAGTAGGCAACGAGAGCTGCAAACGGGGGCATCAGTTGTGAGTTGAAGAGGACTGGAGTGTCATAGGTTATGTTAGGCAGAAGATGGTGGATAGCGGGTGCTTGAAGGTGCATAGCAAATGAGCCATGAGTGAAGTTCTTGAAGAAGGCAGCGGTTTTGGCAGCTGAGACCGGATCCACAAACTGGAAGGGGTGGACGTGATGACAGTCCATTGTGGGGATGTGGTAGGTCAGGTATGTGCCTACGCCGTAAGGAAGGAAGAGCAGCTCTCCCATCTTTAGTCGCACGGGCATGAAGAGGTAGCAGTTCTCATCTCCCGGAAGCTTGTGGTGCGGATAGACAGCTCCCACTTCTGCTTCCATGCACTGGGAGATAAAGATGGCAGATCTGCGGACCTCATCAGAGAATTCCAAGCGGCCGGTGAGGGCACATATGCCATTGGTAGGGCTCATCCGGACCATCTGCTTCAGGACTTGATACTGGTGCTCTTCCAGCATACACAGCTGATGCTCGTTGCTCAATTCCACTCGCTCCATCATGTCCACCAGCTTATCCACAATGTAGTGTACAGGGTGATTCCTCCCAATTTTGTCGCTCAGAAACACTTTCATAAATCTTGTCAGGAAAGACATAGTGGCCTAATTTTTTACAGATAAGTATCACTATCCATACTCCACATATGCACCAAAACTTAGTCTTCAACTATTTTTCTGTAAAGAAAAATGGGATCCAACGTGAAACCACTTGAAAATTTTGCTAAAATTTTTTTATGCTTGCTTGAAGGCCAGGCATTTTTGCGCAAACTAATGCATCAGACAGATGGCCATTGGCAGCCGTGTTTCATAGGAAACTTCCAAAATACCAACATTGTATAAAGCCACTAAATCCGCCATCGTTCTACTTCAACAGTCTGGCCAAACGAATGCTCAAATTCGTCATACCCTCTCCAGCCAAGTCCCTCTCCAGACAGGTAGTGGCATACATGATCAAGACCCATGGCAGCGCCCCTTCAGGAGCCATCTTTGCCCGAGCACCCAGTGGCAAGTCAACAGCATCGACAGTCCGCACACCAGCCCTCAAGAAGGTCGTCCTTGCCAAAATCACAAGAACCCCTCGCATCTCCATTCGAGGGCTGGCCAGATCGCATGGGATTGGCTATCGAACCATGTGGAAGCTGGTGCGAGATGACCTGGGCTTCAAAAGCTTCCGCTGCGAGAAAGTCCACTCTCTCAGTGAGGACTAGAAGCTTAACGCATGCCCCAACTCATCCATCGCTTCCGCGCCATCGGCATCGACAATGTCCTCTTCACAGATGATAAGATCTTCCGTATCCAGGCTCTCCACAGGATGACGGGCCAACAACATCGACCTCATCTCTCCGCAGAAATGGCCCAACTCCAGTCCCAATCTGAACCCCTGTGAATTTTTCTTATTGGGCTACTTAAGTCTAAGGTAAACCAGAACCCGCATACCTCCGATGAGTCCCTAATCCGATCCCTATAGCCCGAGTGGAACCATCTCCCCAATGACATCCTCCACCCAGACAGTCAATCTGATTCCATGACGCTTTGAAACGTAAAGGGGGCCCGAGTCGGATATATTGAGAATAGTGGATCATAAAATGCCTTAATTTTCTTTTTAGCATTTGCTTTATTCCCTTGATGTACATTATGCATGAATGATACACTTTTAAAAACTGCATTTGCTAAGAAATGTTTGCCTATTCCTTTTTCTTTTTGTAACACGAAATTTTCGGATTCATTTTCATTTATGGGCTGTCATTTTGTCATTCGATTGAGTTGGGCGCTAATTTTTTGTGCAATAATACCCAAGAATTAGATTATCAAAACCGCGTTGAAAAATCTTTCTTACATGCCTCCTGAAGCAAATGGCGTGTAAAAATATAAGTGACAAAATTGGGAGGAATCACCCTGTAACTTTGTTTCTACTGGTCTTCTAGTGATCACTTTCAGCTACAACAAGCCAATGCCTTAGTTTGTCTCGTCAACATGTTGATGTGTCGCAAGGCGCGAATTCTCCGATAGGGAGTATCAGTCGTGAACAAAATTTGATCTCATGGTCTCGGGCGTGGGAGCTGGAGACTTAGTGGAGAATGATGAGATTGGCAATTCGCGACACCGGCTGTGCAATTCCCATTCGAGTGCAAGCTGCCCCGGACTGTGGAATGTTCTCTCGATGTGTTTCCACATTGATGGTCAGGCAGTGCTCTCTTTATGGGTCCGGTGTTTTCTTCAACATACTAGTAGTGACAGAGTAGACGATCCAGAAGGAAGTAAAGAGAGAGGGAAAGAGAGAAGGGGAGAGAAGATGGCGTGTGGGTCCCGGAAGTAGGGCACGAAATAGGGCAGAGTGTAGGCGGGAATAAGATAGGGGCAAGGAGTGTCTGCTATAATCCCTGGGACGATGATCATATTTGTGCTTCTGCGGTTGCTTGGCCTGCCGTTTCTCTTCTCCTGGTCTTCGAGAGAAGACGTAGCGGTAGTAGTTCTTGGGTAGGATGAATTGTTGAACAAACAAGTCCTTCGGCTGCTCATGATGTACTTGCTGGAAGACGTGCGTCATCCTGTTGAGAGGGATGCATCGATTCAGTTCCAGAGTGAAGGGGAACTCTACTGTTGCCATCGATCTCACGATTCTCACCAGTCGGACTCTTCCTATGTATTGGCGTGTGGGGATTGAATCCGTGCCCCATGCAAGTCCGTTACTAAAGGGGCTGGTGTGACAGAGTTGTTGAGCCTTGATGTTAGGTGGTAGGAGCCCTCCCTTGGCCATGGGAAATCCGTTGTCTAGGGGAGAGCCTTCCGGAATGCAGAGTGTCCGGAAGGTGTAGTGGTCTGTCTTGAAGTGAGTGACGGAGGTGAGCTTTGGGAGCAGAGTGAGATGATCATCTCTCGATGTCTTCTCCCAGCCGACGTCATAGAGTCCCAAGGACTTTAAGTTGGGCAGATTTCGGAGGATCGTCATCAGTTTCGTGAATTCAGTCTGGAAGCTGCCATGCAGGCACAACTTGGACACTGTGGAAGGGAGCTCGGCGAGGCATGTGGACAGCTGAACTGTTGACAGGGTTGGCGCTAGGGTGGGCAGTCTTTCGTGTCGATCACCCAGTTCTAATAGCCGCAGCTTCTTGAGTGGGCAGCTGCCGGAAGCTGGTATGAAGCCAGTCAGACGCTGGACTGGAGCCAGAGTACTTCTAGGTCGGGTGGGAGCATGTCCCAGAGGGAGGGTTCTGAATCTGGCATGAGCACCCAAGGGAGTTCGAGGGAGGTCAGATTCGGAGTCAACTCCCTCAGATTAAGAGCCCTTATCTTGTCCACCTTCACGAACGCCAAGTGTTGTAGTTGGGGAAGGGGGGTGCTCCAGTCTCCATCGAAGAAAGAGTTCCGGTCGGCCCCGACTCGTAGGCAAAGTTTCTTGAGTCGTAGTAGATTCTTGAAATGGAGCCACTGTTCTGGTGAGGGCTCCATTCCTTGGCCTCCATGGAAATGCAGTTCCTCCAGGTTGGGTGTTAGATGTTCCAAAGTGAGTCCTGACAACTCGAAGTAGTGGAGGGCCTTGAGGTTGTGCTTCGGGCGGCCTCCCAGCGACCCTTGCCAGTACGAAAGACAAGTGATGGTGTCTGGGAGGATGTTCCAGATCCTAGGCTTCATCGTTCGAATTCTGAATTTTTTCAAGGCCTCGGCAGCTCGGAAGAAGGGTCAAAGGTGTCGAAAGAAGCTCTTGGCGCTGGTCAGTCAGTCGGTGACATCGAGTATTCGCAATGTCTTGGCCAGCGATGGGAGCATCAACATTTCGTTCTTGGTGACAACTTGGAAGCAGATGTACGGAAGACAGTGTCTTTGGGTCTTAGTGTCATCCCAAGTCTGAGACTCTTGATTCGATGACTGTTTGCCTACTACTTTCTGCAGCTTCAGCATTCACATGAACATGTGATGGGGGATGTGAAGACGGCAGGGAGAGCCACTGGAGAGGCTGCGAAGGACGTTTGGGCCAATTGGTTCTACGTTAAGAACTCTCCACAGACGGCTCCAGATGTCTTCCTTCTCTGCCTCTCCTCTGTCTTCTTCCCTTGCATCCTCGGTGTCTTCCTTTTCTTCCACGTTTTCAGTTATCAGCGTCATTTCACTCCAGAGTCCTCCCTTAGCAGCTCTCTTCATGAAGTCGTAGTTGAAACGTAGGTCAGGGAGGCAGACTCAGTCTTGTGAGTAGGCGGTGATGGGTGGCGGAAGGAGTGCATGCATCACTGGCAGCAGAGTGAGTGGCCTCGTCGTCATGTGTCCATCACCTCTGGCTGGATATCACCGATCCGCCGTAGGTATATTTCTGAATGAGAAATATGGCTGGATTCGAATGTGGTGTAGTAAGCCAGTTGTGGAAGCTAGGCTTCCTGAAGGGGTATCTCTGCGTTGAGGGGTGTGATGGGGTTAGGGCTGGAAGCTGGACTCAGTAGGGAGGCTGGGCTGGGTCTGAGTTGGGGTGGGCTGATGAGGGGGCTTTGTTGGAAGAGTGACTGAGGCTGGAGGAGTAGCTGGCGGGGTACCTCCGACCCCCCCCCCCCCAACACCGGGGGCGGGGCCATTAGTGGAGAGGAGGTGGTGATAGTGTAGAGAAGTGGGGGAATGATTTCCAAGCTCCTGTGTGTGGAGGCCAAAGTAGGCTGGGCGGAGGCCTGTCTCTCTGGAGCGCTGGTGGAAAAACTTTGGCTTCATTTATCACGATTAGGCATCTAAAGAAGCCCCTCTAGTGCTCTCAGCCAGTGCATGTGGAAGAAGGCTGTGTAAAGCTGACGAATGGGGTAATTAGGTGGAGAAAGAGGGATCATTAAACGATCCAGGCACTGAGGCAGTGGGGCGATTAGAGCTGACAACTGAGCACCAGTGTTTGTAGAGGCTGCTTTTTGTGAAGGGTGCAAAAAAGAAGGGAGGGTGGCAGCGTGGAGTCATTAGTTGTCCGCTCTGTGGAGGACACTTTTTGCAAGGGGTGCAAAAAGAAGTGTGTGGTGGCAGGGTGGGCCATTAATTGTCAGCAGTTTGCCGCTCCTTGGAGGCTGCTTTTTGCGACAGGTGCAAAGAATGTAGGCTCGCGGAGGGAGGGGCAATTAGTCTGCCTCCTTTTTCTTTACCGCCCCCTTTCTTGCAGGCCGCTTCTTGCGAAGACTGAGGGAGCAGGTTCCTGATAGAAGATATATATATATATGCGGACAGACGGACGAAAATGGGGTAACTGTATAAGCGGGCCTTGGCCGCCCGCCGCTTCGGGAAGGGCGCCAGAGCTCCTCCGGCCTCCGGGCAAGGGTGTTACGGCACCTACGCTTCGCCTAGCATGCTTCGCATGCTAGGCTACGCTCCGGGGTCTCCGCACCCATGCCCTCCGGCCTCCGGAGCTATGGCCGTGCAAAAAGTTTGTCAACCGGCCAAAAATCACTTCCTTCGCAAGGTATATAATTGTGCCAAATACTCCTATTTTTATTTTTATTTGTACGATGAAAGGGAAATGATGCAATTAAAACATAATTGAGGTTTGTCGAAGGCGAGATTGGGGGGCTTTTGTTGATCTGTGATTTCCATTTAAATTTTTTTGTTTAATTTCCTTAAATTTTTTTTCATAGAATACATTTGCATTTCGATTTTACATAAAAGAGAGTACAACCACTTAATTAACTCTAGTCTAGGATTATTCCTTATTTCAAGCTGACTTTTTACTTGCCATTCGCCCATTCGTGTTGATGAACACTCACGGTGATGCACTGTCACCGCGATGAACTGCCATAATGATAACATGTTGTTTTGATGAACCGTCATAGTGATGTACTGTCGCGGCGATGAATGGTAGTGTAACCGTTAAAGATTGATGACCAAAACTATAGCGATTTATTTAGACATAGTAATGACATATAAACTAAACATATAAAGGTTAATCGAAAAAGAAGCCTGTAATCAAGGTTGACTCTTTGGTTGTGGATTATTTTGAATGAAATACTGCTGTGTTGTTCCGGAAGAACCTTGTTGATTTGGTGAACTCTTTGGATGATGCTGTACCATTACTCGAGAAGCCCGGGTTTCAAGGTTTTCAGTTTGTTCTTGCACAGCTGCCGGTGGTACTGGCACAGATGATAACGCCGATCGAGCAACGCAGCGATCTAGATTACGCCCAGTATTTTCTTCTGACATTTGGTTTTCTAACAAATACAGTTTTCTGACACTTTACAACACATAGATTTGGGTTGAGAAAAATATTCAAAATATTTTTGACCGCAATTGCTAAACAATTTTGAAAATCATAACAAACGGCTACTACAGGATCGGACCTGGTCATCTACAAACTTCGGCATCCGCTTCACTACCCTGTGCTTGTAGCCAGACTTCATGCCCTGGTTTCCCATTACCCATTCCTTGTGCTCCCTACTTGTCCTTGTATAGCCCCTATGCCCACTCCGTTGTGACCAGTACCTAGCCACTCTGTACCTAGCCTTTCCAAGCTTCTCAATGTTTGCCAGGAGGATATGCTGGTCGAGGCCCAGCGAACCTTCTTCCCGTGGACTCAGACAGCCTACGCCCAGCCATTGCTCTGAGGTATAAAGTAGAAACAAGTGAAAAGTAGAAAAAGTGGAAAAAAACGTTTTCAGACATTTTTGGTGAAATGAAAATGAAACAATGATTTCGGGGTCGGTGAGGTGGAGTGGAAGCGGAGTAAAAACCCCTTTTACTTTCCACCTATTTTTACTTTCACTTTTTACGTTTTTAATTACTTTTCACGTAAATTTCCGCCCCCAGACCAAGGTTTTTCCTGGTCTAGACCCAAAAAGTTTCTCCCCCGCCCCTATGTTAAAGCATAGGGGCCCTATCGCACCCCTATGTAAAAACTAAAGTGATCTGTGATCAGTGATCACCATTGAATCAGCCCGCTGAACCAGGCTGCTGAATAAATGCGTATACAGATTATATATAAACTTATCAGCGGGAATCAACGAGAATAAGCGTGAATCAGTCATTTTTAGTTTAGGACTGATAATCAGCGGGAACCCGTGGGCTTCAGCGGGAATCAGTGATATTTACAGGGATGGGCGTCCAAGTTTTGTCACTTCTATAAATCGATGTTGTGGGCTTGTTTTTGGCTTGTTTAAGTTCTCCTTTGGCACAAACATACCTACAAGCCTTCTAAAGAAACTGACCAAGCGGCATTGGTAAGAAAATTGGTTTTATGTGAGCTAAGTCAGTTACCCGGTGCATTAAAAAAATTGCAGCTGCTTGCTTGAAGGTTTTGAATGCTATGAGTATGCGCATTGGAACAAGTGTGCGCAAATTTGAAGGACAGGGGTCAGTTGCATTTCTTTTCCCTTCCAGAAGCTGCTATCATGCCAGGCCGCGCCCTTTCCAAGGCCACCAAATCGACGATAGTGCGGCTTCACCAGGCAGGGCAGACGAATGCCCAGATCCGGCATGCCCTTTCTCCCACCGACAACCTCTCCCGTCAGACCGTTCACTACGTAATCCAGCAGCATGGAAGCAAGCCTTCTGGGGCCTCCTTCTCCAACCAAGCTCGTGGGCGCAGCCACAAAATCACATCAAGCCGCACATCAACTCTCAAAGCTCAGGTCAAGAAGAAGATCCTCAGAAACCCCAAGCGCAGCATCGCCAAACTCGTCAAGAAACATGGGACCTCTCGCCGCACAATGGGGCGTCTGATCAAGCAAGACCTTGGCCTTTCAAGCTACCGGTGCCAGCTCGTCAACAGTCTCTCCGACGAGCAAAAGAAGAAACGCCAGAAGAGAGCTAACGAACTGCTGAAGATTGGGTGAAAAATCGGGTGGGACAAGATCGTGTGGAGTGATGAGAAGATTTTCACAGTCCAAGCCCTCAGAAATTCGCAGAACACACGCATCATCAGCACTTCCGTTGGCAGAAAAATCCTCAACAAGTACCTCAAGAGTCAAGATCCAGCGACACCAAAGCCAGCATCGGTTGGAATGACTGCCTCTTTTTGAAATTCCTTTCCCTCTTTTGAAAATTTTAAGTGATGGTTTGGGGTGGAGTGAGCTCGAGTGGGCAGACGAGGCTGGTGTTCATCCCTCGTGGGGTGAAGCTGAATGCAGCGGAGTATCAGTCTCGGGTCCTGGATGCAGAGGTCGCGACGCTCATCACTCCCGACATCTGGCCACCCTCCAGCCCAGACCTCAACCCCATGGACTTCTGCATCTGGATCATCCTGGAGTCCAAAGTCTCGGCCACCCCACACCTCTCTGTCGACTCCCTCAAGCGTGCCCTCATTCGCGACTGGAATCGTCTGGACATAGACACGATTCGATCTGCCGGCCAGAGCGTACCCAAGCGTCTCAAGGCCGTCAAAGCTGCCAAAGGCGACTACATTGAAAAATAACCCAATGCTGATTCATTTCTATGTCTAGTTTACCTTGTACAGTTGCATTACTTTCAGATTTCTTTTTGTTTTCTTATTTTTCGACTTTTAGTCATACTTTTGCAAATTTCTCACCTATTTTTAATGTTTGATTGAAGCCCTTTTAGGACATGAAAATAGATCAAATGGGCAACAAAAAGTATCCTAACGAGTTTGTTTAATTTTGACAAAACGTGGACGCCCATCCTTGTAGTTTTGTGCCCTGGTAACGTTTGACCCTAAAGAGAACAAGTACATGGCGCATAGCGCAATAGGGTGATTTTATTTATGAAAAGTGAAATTTTAGGGGAGAAAAGGCATTTTAGAAATGTGGAAGAACGGATGCGCTACGCGGTCATCTATTGCGCTATGCACCATAGACTTGTTCAAAAAAAGTTTGTTGAAAACTGGGAAGTGAGCAAGAATGATTAGACTCTTTTGCCACAATTTTAATATGAGTGCTAAAACAATGGATTGGAATGCCCCCGGGGCTGGAGTTGGCGGGTGTGGTGATAGTAGTGATGGTCATTCAAGCTGTGAATGTGTGACTCTTACGCGGCTATTTCCAGCGCCATCCATATTCTGTCATCCATGCATGCCAACAGCATGGTCAATCTTCTATTTCACTCCCACCTTCAGCCATTTATATCTTGCTATGTTGTTGTCATCTATTCTTGACCTAGATATCAAACTATTTTGGGTGTTTGCAAAAAACTTTGTTTGTTACTAACTTGCAAATAATTAATCAATTGATTGCCAGATTTGAAAGAATTTATCAATTGATTCTATTACAAGTCTAAAATGCTACAGCATGAGCCACTTATGAATTGTCAATCATCAAAAAGAACTAGACTAGGTGTGACAAAATCGTGATAAATTTTGAATAATATTATAAATCATTTTGAGTTAAGATTTTAACAGGTTCGTCTACAAAATCCACTGATCATTCATAAGCAGGCGGCAATTTATGGCAGGAATCCCGTCACGTGTCACGTATTCCATTTTTGCGCGGCCGCAGGCCGCCTGCCGCGGAGGGCAGGGCAGTCAGAGCTCCGGAGGCCGAAGGGCATGGGTGCGGAGGCCCCGGAGCGTAGCCTAGCATGCTAAGCATGTTAGGCGAAGCGTAGGGGCAGTAGCACCTGTGCCCGGAGGCCGAAGGAGATCTGGTGCCCTGCCCTAAGCGGCGGGCTGCGTAATTTTTTGAATTTCGCCCGAAACTCAATTTTTTGATGTTTCAAAATACGAAAAATCATAAATCATTGGTTTTTTCAATGAAATTAGTTGAATTTTGGCAGGTACGTCCGTCAAAGTAATATCTTGAAGCTTGCAAAAGGCATTTTCGAAATTTTTATTATTTATAGATTTATAGTCAAAACCCAAAAACTTGATGTTTCAAAAATTTGAACATGCATAAGTCTACGGTTTTTCAATGAAATTAGCTCAATTTTGGTATGTACGTCCGTGAAAGTGATATTTTGAAGCTGGCAAAAGGAAATTATGAAATTTTGTATATTTCCCGATTTATAGTAAAAATCCCAAAATCTTGATGATTCAAAAATTTGAACATGCATAATTCGTGGTTTTTCATTGAAATCTGTTGAATTTTGCCATGAATTTTTATCTAGGCGGTGTCTTGAGGTAAGGCCGCGCATCTTGGCAACAGCCAAGAATACCTTGTTTGTTTTGTCTTCAGTTTTTGTTTAAAAGATAAGTTACCGGGTGGTCCTCCCAAAATTTGACAAAATTTGACAAACAATATCTCAGGCCCATTGAAATCTAGAGTGTTGAAATTTTTACTGAAAGTTAGCCCAACCGTGCTTAGTTTGCATATAAATTTGCAGATTATTTCAATCAGCCAAACTGGAGAAATATTCATTTAATTAAGATCACTCAGTAACTCAATATTTAGAAATTTGGACATTTCTTACTCACATATAAGACCAGCAAAAGCTTTTAACACCATTTGCAGCTTAGGGTGACTAGTGTACAAACAAATTTATAATTTTCTCGGTGGTTTCTGTTTTAAGAAACATCCTTCAAAGTATAGCAACATGTTAGTCATTCATATGGATCCGTAGCACTGTCTGGCTGGGCTGGCCATAAAGCACAGGAATGGGTAACATGTAGATTTACTTTGCAGGCTGTTTCTCAATGCAGAAATTACCTAGAAAATTGAAACTTTGTAGATATGTACACCACCCTTGGATGCAATTCGTGTTAAATTTTGAGTTCAAAAGCTCTTACTGGGCCAGAGATATCAAGTCTTTAATGTGAGTAAAAATGTTCAAATTGTTAAATATTGGTTTATTGAGTGATTTTACTAAAATAACTATTACTCCAGTTTGGCTGATTGAAACAGTCTGCAAATTCATACACAAACTAAACACGATTGGACTTACTTTCCATAAAACTTTCAACTCTCTATCTTTTAATGGGCCTGAATTGCCATATTGCTTTTCAAATGTTGTCAAATTTTGGGAGGACCACCCGGTACGTGAGAGCAGTCTTTGCAGCATCTCTGCCCACAACATGCACTACGAGGAAGCAGTCTTTGTAGCAGCTCTGCCCACAACCTGCACTACGTGAAAGCAATCTTTGCATCAGCTTTGCCCACAACATTCACTACGTGAAAGTAGTCTTTGCAGCAGCTCTGCCCATGAAGCTCTTTGTCTGTAGAGCACAAAATCGAACCAAATTGCTCTCAAAAACTTGAATTGATTGGGAAATTTCTCCATAATACTTATTACAAAAATAGCACCACTGAAAAGCTGAAGCAATTTGCTAAAACACGTAATTCTTGGATTTTTGAATTTCGCTATTGTTCTTAAACCAGAGCACTTCAAAGACAGAGAAGTCATATTTTTTACCTTTTTTCAGGTTTTTTCAAAATTTCTAAAATTCTAAGGCTAAAATCAAAATTCCACGATTTTCGTCATCGAGATCTCCTTACAAGCTTTCGATTGGTGTATAAATGTCCATGGTTTCATTCAACATCCAAGGCGCTGAACCTCGGGACACGCGACCACCCAAAAACTCGATCACCCATTCATAACTAGGGTGCTGTCGCGCCCTAGGATTTTTTTTCAAAACCTTCAAAATGAAAAAAAAACTTTGTATACCTCAACGTTTAAATCAACGTTTTGGTGTTTCAAAGTTTCAATTCAGGCTAAATAATTATTCGTTCCAAGCACAGAAGTTAAATAATCACACAAAATCTTAACGTTTTGAAGTTTTATCTTCTTCTTCAGTAAAATATGATTTCTGACACTTGTCAGAGCGAACAATGTAAAGACTATTAAAATATAGAGAAACATAACATTGAAATAGATGATGGTAGTAAAATTTTAGTGGGATGTATTAGGGTGGTGCTGTAATAGGGGTAAAACACCAACGGGGATGTCATGTTGTCTTTGTACGTTGGTTAAGTCTACAATCACATGTGATTCATTGATCTTGATGCACAGTGCCTCTGCTGCTTTGCGTTCTTGTTGGTGGTTACAATTGTGTATAATTTTGGCAGTGTCAAATTTGGGCCCATGGTCAACTCATTGGTGTTCTTTGAATACGTTTTGTGGGGAGTCCCTGCACCAGTTGCTCTTGTGCTCTTTTATTCT
>JASANA010002059.1:0-21943 GCA_030248095.1 Ptycholaimellus sp. GST1_10
GTGTTTGAGGTGGAGAGCTTGAAGGGGACGGATGTGTTCGTGTCTGCTGATGGACGTGGCACGTAGGCATGCGGCAAGGGCGTCTGTTTCGGACTGGAGCTGAGGAGGGGCTGGAGCTCTGATGACGGGGCGTTGCCTGTACCAGCATGACTGGTCCACTTCCCGTCCAGCTTCTGGAAGGCCACGGCCTGTGTCCAGCAGTGGCCACTTCGGCCCCTCGTCTGAACCACCAGGGCTCCTGCCTGGAGTTCCTGTGCAACTTCACGTCCATCTCCTTTCCTCCACCCACCAGTCTTCCTGCCTGTCCAGGCCTTGCTCGTGCATCAGGTCTCGGACTCTGTTGCACTCAGTTCATGCACGTGACGGGAAGTGCCTGGGCTCTCCGAAGAGCTGGCGGTAACACGCCCCCACCCCAGCTCCTGGATCTCGAAGTGGAGATAGAAAAAGTTTGAGCGGGGCGCGCCTCCTTCTGCCTCCCTCCCACCGCGTCTCCTCCACGGAAGTGCATCGTTGCATCCATGGCCTCTGCGGTCTCCAAGGCCTGGGTGGTTGATATGTGACGTGCGATGGCCAGAAAGCATCTGCGGGGGGGCGGCGTCATCATGAGAGGACACCCGGGAGGTGGGTGGAGGGGGAGCAGGTTGGTATGACCATTGAAAACTGTGCCACTGTTGGTAGGGGCCTGAAATGGCAGGGGGCCTGGTGTTGACCTGTCCATGGAACCGAAGCTCCTGGGCAGCAGCCAATCCGGAAGACCAATGTCTGGGGTGAGGCCAGCTGGGACGGTTTGCCGGAGATGGGTAGGGTACGGTCTCCTGCACCGCCGGAAAGGGCGGCAGGCCAGGCTGTGCTGGCCTTCCTTCAATGGCTCTTGGGGGGCTCAAGCGAGGAGGCCCTGAGTGAAAGGGGTTCTCCTGGGATGCTGGCCCAGTGTATTTCCTCTGTGACAGATGAGGAAGAGGGAGAAGGAGGTGAGGTGGTCCAGGCTATGCAGATGGTGGTGAGTATAGACCAGATGCCGCCATCCAGAGGCCAGGCTCCCACGCGATGGGTGCATTGCTCTTGCCCTCTCTCTCCCCACCTGCCCATCTGGGTGATGGCAACCACCACTACAAGAGAAGGGCTTTGGGGCCTCAAAAGTTTTTCCTAAGAACTCACGGCCAAAAGTGTTTGCTTGCATCTGGTGAGGGGAAGCTGTGAGCGTGAATAAGAGGGCTCCCACAAGCCATCTTTCTTTGTGTTGTCTCGCCTCCATGAGGCTATCAGAGGGTGGACAGTTGGTCCAGGTGGACGTTAGGAACTGAGAACTTGTCCTGCTGCTGATGTTGCTGCACACGGCCTTGATGGAGGCCAGTGAGAGGTGGTGTGGGGCCGCCATCCAACCAGGTCAGTGTCCCGTGTGCTCTCCACTGCTCGCCCGCTCTCTCTGCCCCCAGAGGGCGATCTTTCCCACCGCAGCCTCCAGAGGCCGAGGCCAGCAGACGTCGCGGTGAGACCCAGTTGCCATCCTCCAGGCCTGGCAGGGCTGCACCACTCCTCCGCCATGGAGGAGTGAAGCCTCGTCCACCTCCAAAGTGTGACGATTTCCTTGTCCTCTGCCCTTCATCACGGCTTCCAAAGCGTCATCTTCCCGGCCAGTGGAGCCATGTGGCTGGTGACCTCTAGATGCTCCTCGGACCCGGGGGTTGAGGAAAAAGTTCAGGTGGTCCCTCAGAGGTGGTAAAGCTTGAACGTCACCTGCGTGAACTCCTCTGAGACCTCCTCGTAGGCCAGCACCTTGTCCTGAGACTCCTGTGGCGTGGCCTGGAGAGTCTTCTGTCGAGTCCATACGAGGCACAGGACGCCGAGGTACCATCCACTGAGGCCCCAGTAGGGTGCCTCCAGCTGTCGCTCCTTGTTCAGGTGGACTTCCTTCCTTTCCCTGGCCTTTCTTCCTAGCGTCGGCTCCCTTCCATCCTCTCCTCCTCAGGGCACAGTCATCCTGCCACTTTCCTTGGCTCGCCTATAGAGTTTGGAGGCGTTTTCCTGGGCAGGCAATGAGGCGCTGCGTTCCTTTCCAGCCCTTTTGCCAGCTCTACAGCCCAGGACCTGGGTTGCTGCTTTGCAGTAGCTGGCGATGGTGGAGGGTTCAAAGGTGCCCTGATATGACGAGCTCAACCATCAGGTTCTGCCAGGTGTAGCCTTCTTGCTGGGCTCACTGGCGACATCAGTAGTGGGTGCCTCGCTGCACGAGAGTGGCATTGAAGCACTCCATTCCAGCTGTGTGGTCTCCAAGAGGCCATCGGTAGCTTCATCCATTGTACAGGGTGCACACAAAGGTTGCATGTAATCCCTGCACTGGACAACCGATTTGCTGGGAGTTGGCTTTTCCCAGTCTTCCTCACCTCACCTCTTCTGTTCTCTTCATTTTCTGATCAAAGGTTCATTTCTTAGCAAAAATGGCAGTGTGGAAGGAACGCATGTCCCTAACATGCCTACAGCTCAGGCTCAGTCTCTCAATCCTCTCTGCGATTGGGAAGTTTGGGGGCGCTCTCTCTCTCTCTTCTTTCTTTGCTCTCTCTCATTCTTTGGGTTTTACTTGATTGTGACAACTTGTTAGTCCATGAATTGCGGCAAGAAGCAACGTGTCGATTGCTGATTTGTGAGGAGGCAGCAAATAGGAGGCTATGTTTTCTAAACCAGCAGACTGGCAACTGCACTAGGCAGCACTACTGGCGGGCAAAAGAGTGCAGGCGCTCTAAAAGAGTGCAGGCGCTGCAGGTGCTCCAACAGAGCCTCCCGCGTGCTAAGGAAGGGGAGGTTTGGGTTGGAGGAAGGAGGGGGGACCGTAGAAGGCGCTGGCCCCAACCACACGTCCTCCGGCTGCAGTCCATCTGACTTCCAGCTGGGGCTCCGCTGCCGCTCCAGCCGCATAGACTGGGGGCGGCTTCAGCTTTGTTCCTTGCGGGAGCTGTCCAACCACCTGCTCGAAAAGGCGGTTCCATGGGCAGGGTTGAGCTTAAAAGATGGAGCCTCTTTCAAGACACGGGGTAGAGGTGCAGTGCAGGGTAGAGGTGCAGTGCTGGTTCAAGAAGAGGTGTGCAAGAGATGTGCAAGTGATGTGTGAAAGAAAAAGGAGGTTTGTTTGGGTACCTTCCGCTTTCCCCGCAACGTCTCTTGGGATGCCTGCCTTGTTTGCTGTGGCTGAGGATGAGGGCTGGGTGGGCAGCATTTTAGGGAGGCCTGGACCGCCCTGCTGCAAAGGGTGAGGTTGGGGGTCCTTAATTCCTGAGACCCCCAAGATGCTGAGGGTGGGGGGAGGGGGGAAGGGGGATTGAAGGGCAACTTTGGTGGTGACTTTGGTGGCACTGGAGATCTCAGCGTAGTGGCTGATGCTGCATGCCTCCTTGCCCATCTTCACTGCCCTCGTTCCCTCCAGATTTGGCTCGGCCTCCTCCCTCCCTTCCTCTTCTGTCGCATCCTCCGCCTTGGCCTCAGCGGCGGCCTGGTGTTTGTTGGCCTGGTTGACAGCGTGATCGGTGGTGGAGGTGTGGAAGCGGAAGGGAGGGAGACCCACGAACAGGACCCACGAACTTGAGCGGAAGGGAGAGGATTCTGGTTGATCAGGGTGACATGTTTGTAGATCTCTATGAGCCTCCACGCACCTCCACTCCAATCCCCCCAACCCCTCCCCCCCACCTCCTCCACTCCCCTCCTTCACTCCCCCAACCCCCCACCCAACCAAACCCCAAAAAGGTCCTTGCCAAGGTCCTGGTTGTAGTTGCGAAACCTTTTGTTCATCTTGTAGACCTCCCGCATGTCCTGGACCTCCTTCTTCAAGAGGTCCCTCTCGTCTTCAACCTCCTGCAGCATGTCCTGGAAGATGGCGATGATGTCCACGCAGCGTCAATGCACTTCCTCCGCGGTCATCAACCTCTCTTCAAGGTCTTCCTGCCCTTCCCGCCCATCCAGATCTCTTTCTGGCACCCACTTGGGGAGGCTGTGAAGCTTCACAGCCTCCTGCCTACAGCCGCTCAGATGGGATAAGATGCCTACCCGCACAACGCTGGAGAGCTCGTCCATGAGTGGGGGTGGGAAGGGCTCCTCCTTCTCCTCTTCCTTCTCCTCCTTCTCCCCCCCCCCCCTTCTTCTCCTCCTTCTTCGCCTCCTCGGGCACCAGAGCCACCGCCGTCAGAGCGGAGGCTTCCTTAGCCTCCTGAAGAGGCGGGCAGAGGGGGTGGTGGGGCGCTCTCCAGAGCGCGGTCTGCCCAGCACTCCAAGGCCGTCGGAGGGGGAGGTGGGGGAAGGGGAGGGGGAGGGGAGACTGCCTTTGGGGGCGGGGGAGGGGGGAAGGAAGGGGGTGGGGGGGGGGGGGGGGCGCGATGTTCCGGCTGCACCTTTCTCCACTCCCCTCCGTTGGCTGCCGGCGTAGCCACCTCCTTTAGGGTGCCCTTAGAAAGGGGCAGAGAAGAGGGGGCGAGGAGGGGTGGCCGTTGCCACCGGGGAACCGGGGGCCAGAGAGAGTCGATGCGGAAGGGCCTCGGCCGGGAAGATGGGAGAGGGGCTTGGCGGGGTCGTAGGCCTCGGCGTCGGGGTCCATGTGCGAACGGTGACCTCGGCATCCAGGATTGGAGGGGCTTCCTCCGGCTCCAACTGGGCCTATGGGTCCTCGTCCACGATGATGAGGGACCCCTCCTCCATCGATGTGTCTGGGTCCTCCTCGCCTCCCATCTCCTCCACGCCTCCCGTCTCCTCAGCGCCTCCCACATCTCCTCCGTGCCTCCCGTCCTCACCTCCAGACTCGTGGAGCTCGCCTCCGGGCGTCAGGACGGCCTCTCCTGGAGGGCAGGCTGTTGTTGACTTGGTGCGGAAGCTGCAGCCAAAGCTGCTGTCAGTGAGGTCGATTGCAGGGGTACTAGCTGAAAAGCCAGAACCCAACGAACTGCTACCAAGCACTGCATTACCTATCCACTCCAGGATGGTGAGGGAGGGAAAGGAGTCGGAACAATACGCGCTGGGAAGGGTGGTGGGCTGTACGAGGTCGCCGAAGCGATGGACGGGGTTCTAGTGCGTGAAGCTGAGGATGTACTCGAGCTTAAGCATCATGTCCGCCACAGAGACCACCAATCCTTTCATTTTGTTCTACATTCCAACAATTGCATATACACTGACGAGGCGAAGCAGGAGGGGGCCAGATAAATAGTGAGTGATAAGGTCCAGACGACCAAAGTCCATTATGACGCTGAAGCAGCGCAGATGTCCTATAAAGATTATGATTGAAGCATTAAGTTCTGTTGTAGTTATTGATTGCTGTTGCATTAAGTGATGATTTTTGCTTCCAGAAGATTATTGTTTTTTTGCTAATATTGCTTATTGCCGAGTCAAAAGACACCATCGTCATAAGTAGATGAGCTTCGTAACAGTTCTATTCTGCAGCCAATCCACAAATACTAATATGTGATGACAATATCACCCTTATACATGCATGTTGTGAAATATTGTCAAAATACGTTTACGATTCAAAGCGTTAAATAAGCAATGAATGTGCACCCCAAGGCCATTTAAATACGGAGAGTTTGAGAATTTTACAATTTCTAATAGTAATCAATATAATTGCAATCGATTGTGAAGAGCAGGCATTGCAGTCAGCTCTGCCCACAACTACGTGAGAACAGCCTTTGCAGTAAACTTTGACCAAAATATGTACTTCGTGAGGACATGCTTTGCAGTAAACTCTGCCCACAACATGCATGAACTGAGAGCAGTCTTTGCAGAATTTCTAGCCATAGCATGCACTACGTGAGAGCAGTCTTTGCAGTCGGCTCTGCCCAAAATATGCAATACGTGAGAGCAGTCTTTGCAGTACTGTCTGGCCACAACCTGCAATACGTGAAAGCAGTCTTTTAAATAAAGCCTGGCCACAACATGCAATAGTGAGCACAGTCTTTGCAGTACGCTCTTTCCACAACATTATTGCGCAGACTAATGCATAAGTCAGAAGGGGTCATCGACAGACATGCTTCATAGAAAAATCCCAAAGTCCCCAAATTCCAACGTTGTCTAAAGCAACAAAATCCGCCATTGTCCGACTTCATCATTCTGACCAGACCAATGCTCAAATTCGCCATGCCCTGTTAGCCAAGTCCCTCTCAAGACAGGCAGTGGCGTACGTGATTAAAACCCATGTCAGCGCCCCTTCTGAAGCCAGCTTTGTCCGAGCACCCAGTTTCAAGTCAACAGCACCAACAGTCCGCAAACCAGTCCTCAAGAAAGCCGTCCTCGCTAAAATCACAAGAAACCCTCAAGTCTCCATTTGAGAGCTGACCAGATCGTATGGCGGTGGTTATCTCACTTGGGCTTGGGAACTATATTCGGCTTCATCTTGTGCGAGAAGGTCCACTCTCTCAGCGAGAACCATATGCTAAATAGGCATCAACGCGTGCTTCAGCTCATATGTAGTTTCCGTGCTCTTGGCATTAGAAGCATCCTATTTGCCCCATCGCACACTGCTAAGACAACGGAGGACTGGTTTCCGGTCCACAGCATTGGCTTCATCTCTTCACAAGAATGGCTCTCTGAACCCTTGTAATTTTTCCTGTAAGAGCTACTTAGAATCAAAGATGAAACTGATGACATGAAAACATGAAACTGAATCAAGACAAATTCAGCTGGCATCGTTCCACTTCTCCAAGTCTGCATATCATCCACAGATTCGTATCTGCCATGGAAAGAAAGTAAATACCTAGGATCTCGCTGCTCCTAGCAGCAGACGGCCGGCATACACATAAACTAGCCTAAAATATCTTGCAATTTAAGATGTGTTTCATATGACCATTATTGCCCAGAGTAATCAGAGGGTTCAAGCACACATAATCTTGTACTATTTGTTTCAAGTGAGGCGGAATCATCAGAACATATGATTTCATCACTAGGCAGTGGAAGTACAATGAAAAATCACTAAGTAGTTTGACCTGCCGGATGCGGTCATACCATGTTTACTGAAAGTAGTCCCATATGTCCTTGACTTACCTACCAATTTGTGGTGCAAAAGCTTTTTCCATAGCCAGAGTTATGGTCGTTTGTGTAAAGACACCCAAATTAAAATATGTTCTGACGAAAAGTTCAATGTTTGGGAACATGTTCAAAAATTAATTTCTAAAGTTCTAGGAAAGCTTGAGACCCCAAAAGTTAGCACAAATTAGCTCTAAGTGTCCTATAAATTGTGTAAATTTTTAAAGCTCTACTTTTTTTAGTTGGCTCACAATTGTCTTAAGTAATGTAACTCAATTCACAGATTATTGAAATGACCAAGACACAGCCAATTAATAAATCAATATGATCGCTTAGCATATGATGGGGTTTTACATTTTGGGCTATTGTGAGTCAACAAAAAAAATAGCTTTAAAAATGTAAACACTTATAACGGACACTTAGATCTAATATGTGCTAAATTTTGGGGTCCTTAGCTTTCCTATAACTTGAAATATTCATTTTTGAACATTTACAAAAACATTGAACTTTTCGTCAGAACAGTTTTTAATTTAGGTGGCTTTAAAAAACGACCATAACTCTGGCTAGAAAAAAGCTACTTTCAGTAAAACAATTGGCTCTCTAGGTTTAAGTGCACTGGAGAAATGGACGTTCAAATTCAGGTGTACGAAAAAGGCCTCCACTCCACTTTAAGTAAGAAATAAAGTTCATAAAAATACTTGAACTGAAGTCCTAAACCAATGAAACGTGAAAACCAAGTGAAAGTGATGGAATGCTGAATGGGACATGCGCACATTTAGACACTGGCGCAGGCAGGCTAGGAGATCGCACATACAAACAAACAAACAACAGACAAAACGGCCAATGAACACAGAAAATCAAAGAATAGACAACTTTCAAACCGTTGTTTTTAGCCAGATTCAAAGAATATGTTATAATTGGTTAACTTTTGTTTTTTGTTTGTTGTTCGTTTTTGTACTAAACCCAAAGCATATCTACCGGGTTCATTAGTCTGTTGTTGAAGCTCAGTGTGCAGTGTCCACCTCCTTCCTTGATAGGAGTTTTGCTCAACACTCCATCGGTACTGCTTCTGTTGCTCATCCGAACCTGCCCAATGGATGAGTGTGGCTACCTTGGACTATGGCAGACAGGCGGCTACTACTACTAGAACAAAACCCAGAACTACTAGACCACTAGTCATGCAAAATTAGTGTCTTGGAAAGCTAATGGCATAATGGCATAATAGTACAATGGTATAATTGTATAATGGTATAATTCAAACTGCAAAGCGGATGTATAATTCATGAAAAATAATCAAGTTATTTTTTGTCCAACAGGCTGATGTCTTGGAAGAAACCAAAATACTCTCATATTCGCAAACTATGGAGCCTAAAATAGTCGATGCAAGTATAAGACGCATATCGCAATAGGTGACCGCGGAGCGCATCCCCCCTTCCACATTTCTAAAATTCCTTTCCTTCCATAAAATCACTCACTGGGATGTTCGACTGACCTTCAAGCAAAACCTACGGCAGATCAAAACAATTTACGATTATGCTCCACACATGGTTGCCTTCGGAGCACTCCGCGGACAAAAATACAATTATATATAATTTTTCAATATGTCCAAGACTGCGTTTCTGACGAGGAGACATACAATAATAAAGACTTTGGCAGTAAAAGGCACCCACAACTTTGGCAGTCTAAAGCATAATATAAATGAAATGTTAATGCTCTTCAAGTTTAGATTGAGGTCGACTTATTTCAGTTGCATTTGACTTGCACGACATTGATGGTGACAGCAATAATTGGTTTGAGCTTTGGTCACAATTAATTGCTTCACAAACGTTTAACATTGCAATTATTTGCTTGAAACTTGGTCGATTTTCGGGTTTATTGTTCCAGCAGGAGTTAATAATATCGCAATATTTTGAAGTAAGCATTTGTGCCTGCTCACCCCATTGCAATTTGTTACCACACCATATTTCCTGAAGAACTTCTGCATTTGACTTTGTACCCCATGGTTTGATACCGTTGTGCCAAATTTCCCAAATGAGAATGTAAGGATCTGTAGTGCGGTTACATGGGCAGGAGGGCAGGAGGTTTACCATGAGGAAGCAAGAGAAGAGACTGATCTCAGAGCAAGATCTAAGGTGCAGGAGCTGCCATGTTACGGCTACGCTCCAGACAGGAGTCACGCACCTTACACCTCCCCTAAGAACTTACATAGAAGGCATGGAAGTTCTACTACCCTAAAGAGCCCTATAGCAGATGCGTATGCGGAAACTGCATCACTCTGATCACTGGAAAGTATCACCGGGAAGAGGATAGGCAAAGGGGGGAGCAGGGGGAGAGGCAGATGAGGAGCAGGCAGACGAGGAGCAGGCAGAACCAAGGGCGACGGAGCAGCGGAGCAGGCGGAGCAGGCGGTCTAGAGGTCTAGGCGGTCGGGTGGCTTCCGGAGCGAGGGATCTTGGAGGTTGTATCCTCTGTCTGGGACTCCTGGGATTGGAGACAGAGGGCGGGCCGGAGACGGGATGACAGCGGTGGCAGAGGGAGCAGGGGGTGGACCGCTGTCGAGGCGCTGCCTCCTTGGCACTGGCATCTGAGCCTTTGGAGTCTCAAATCCGGCGCTCGAATCTGGTGATGTAGGAGAGGCCTTCAGGGCCACTTCGGGGGTGCCCAGTAGTTCCAGTGGCAGAGGAGGCTGTCGCTTCGAAGGGACGGTCTTGTTGGAGTGGGTGGCGGCTTTGGCTGTGGCTTTGGCAGTTCTGGCAGTGGCCAGGGCATTGGCTTTGGCAGCTTTGGCAGCGTTTCGGGCAGCCTTGGCGGTGGCTTGGGCTTCGGCTTTGGCAGCTTTGGCAGCATCCTGGGTGGCTTTGCTGGCTTTGGCGGTGTCCAGACTGGGGGAGTCGTAGGTTGATGCAGAGCGGGTCTTGCCAGGAGGGCGCCCGCGAGTCTTCTTTGCTGGGATAGGAGGAGGAGTTCCGGTTCTGGGCAGCTGGGCGTCAGCAGGCTGGTTGGGTGCTGCGGTGGTCCTGCCTCTTGCAGAAGGAGGGGGACCCTGGGGGGCAGGAGCAGGGAGAGGGGGTACAGGAGCAGGAAGAACACGGGCAGCAGCTTCCGCATATGCATCTATGGGCTCAAAACAGAGGTCTGGAGGCATAACGTGCGCAGGTTTTAAGTGATTTAGATGCATGGTTTTTGTGAGATCAGGGAATTCTAGAGGATGAATGATGGCGTTGGGCCGGTTCAAGCTAGCAATTTGCCAAAGACCGGTGAATCTGAGGTCGAACTTTTCATGCACATGCTTTCTGGCCCAGACCAAATTTCCAACTTTGAATGGTCTGACTTTTGCCTTTTTGTCATATTGTTCTTTTTGCTACCTTTGTGCTGCCTTGGAATGCTGGCGCATGTTATCCCACATCTTTTTTAGATTGGCTACTGCCTCAGTTGTGAATTCTGGCTGCCTCACTGGCAGACCCTCCAATGTCGGTTGCAGTCCCTCAGGCAAAGGGAATTCGCAATCAAAACTGAACAAGGCATGGAATGGCATGTCACCCATCCTTTCACTGTACCCGGCGTTGTGAGCAAAAACAGCGTAAGGCAAATGCTGAGACCAGGTGGAAGGCCTCTCATGGCAGAACTTTGCCAGGATAGAAATCAAAGTGCGATTGTATGGCTCGCACTTTCCATCTCCTTGCGGATGGTATGGCATCATTTCTATCTTTGCAGTGCCCATTTCCTTGGACAAAATCTTCACTAGGTGGGCACAGAAATTGGTGCCCTGGTCACTAAGCCATCTTCTAACCCTGCCGAATCTCAGGACTATGTGTTTCAGAAAAGCTCTTGCCATTGATTCGGCTTTAATGTTCAACATTGGTATTGCTACGCTGTAAGAGGTGAAATAATCACAGCAGACCATGATATAGGAATACCCATTCGATTTGGTCATGGGTCCCATCATGTCACTGGCCACAATCTCGATTGGTCTTGAAGCCTTGATGGGCATAAGTGGCTCTCTGGCTCCTGGGCTCATGGCATTAAACTGTTGGCAGACTAAACAAGCCCTGCAGAATTCTCTTATATTTTTGACCATGTTAGGCCAATAAAAACGGTTTTTAATGGTGCCATAAGTCCGTTTGAAAGCAAAATGCCCAGCAAATTTGCTGGCATGAAAGCAGTGAAGAACTTGCGGAATGCAAGTGCACGGGGCGAAAAGTAGCATAGCTCCCTCCTCCCCTAAGAAATATAAGAGATCATGCTCAACTGTAGTGTATAAGTGTGCCGAACAGGCAACTTTTTTGCTTAGTTCATAATCTTGAGGCAATGTGCCTTCTAAAAGGTTTTCAACCATTGCTCTACAAAAAGCATCTTTTTTCTGCTCTTTGGAGATGGAAATTGAGTTTTCGAAATATTTGTTTTCTTCTATAGAGAAAACAACTGAATTTTTCAGGGTGGCTTGATGTCTCGTATTGCTGCTGGTCGATTTTTCTGCTTTAAGGGGTTTTTCTGAAACATCAGGGAAAGGCATAGGTAGCTCTTCGTACATCCTTGAAAGAGTGTCTGCATTGACGTGATCTTTTCCTGCTTTATAGCGCAAAAATGGTTGAAAATTTGAAATTTTTAGCGCCCATCTTTGCAGTATTGGAGTATCATTAAACCCTGAAAGGACGTATTGAAGTGGTTTATGGTCCAATTCAACTATGATACTGGGATGTCCTAGTATGTAATTTTTAAAACGTTGCAACCCGAACAATATAGCTAATGCTTCTAATTTGATTGTCGGGTGATTTTTCTCGCTTTTTGTTAATGATCTGCTGGCGTAAGCAATCACTCGTTCATTTCCATCTGCATCGCATTGAGCGAGTATGCAGCCTAAACCTGTTCTTGAAGCATCCGTTTGCACCAGGAACAGTTTCTTTTTGTCCATAACTGGGAAGGCCAGTACTGGGGGGTTGCTCAGAGCGTGCTTCAGTTTCGTGAATGCCTGTTCTTGCACTTCTTTCCATAAGAATTCTTTATTTTTGGCTAGCAGATCATACAGTGGTGACGCGATCGCAGCAAAATCGCGAACGAATGTATGATAGTAACAGCATAACCCTAAGAATCTTTGTTAAGCATCTTGGCATTCCGTTATCTTCATAAATGAGCAGAGCAAGTATTGGTCTGTCCTCGAGTAGAGGATAAGCCTCTTTATCCACACCGTAGCAGTCTAAGCTATTGTATCGTGAATCATCTAAGCGATTAACATTTTGAATCGATATTTGAACTGCTAGGTAGCCTTTCGCAGCTTCCGATTGTGAAGACTGGCTTTTCTGCGCTGGGTTCTTCTGGGACAGTTGCCAGGCGAGGGGGCTTAGCAGGTGGGCTTTTTGCCTTTGAAAATAACACCACTTGCTCTGAGGGCATAAGGACGATATTCTCATCTTGATCTGCCTTTGCTTTATTTTGTACTTGTAAATCCGTAAGTTCAATGCTTGTTGAGCGCGCACTTTGCAAATTCCGCCAATATCTGGATGATCTGTGAAATGCACTGCGCAAATTTGAGTGGATTTTAAAAGGCTTTTTCGGTATATTTTGCGCGGTTATTGCAGTATTTTTATTTTGCCTATTCCTTAGCCAAAACTTCCCTCCGTAATAGCAGAGGAGAACTATGCAGGTCGCTACCGCAATAGTGATCGCTAGGTTGCAAATAGCTGGTATTGGTCCTTTTAGAATAGTCGTAAAAAATTGACCGGACGATTGTGCCCAGGTCTTGAAACCTGTAGCAATGCCGTTCATTGTGGAGGACATGAAACCAGTTAGCTTCTTTCCAGAAGTGTCAAAGGACTTTTCGAACGATTCTGCATCCCATACCTGAGCCTTGGCAAAATCCTTAAGCAAACCCACTTGTTGTTGCAGGATTTCTTGTTGGTGCAAAGCGGATAAGATAAGATTGATGCTCCCAGCTTGGGCGTATCTTTCATCATGAAAAAGTGAAGGCTTATCGAATTTAATGGGATTGAAAGGTGATGCTAATAGCATTTCGATGTCCAAATTTCTCACATCTACTCTGCCTGCTGGCGAGTGATAATCCCAGCTCTCATCGCTGCATAATTTTAAATGGTAAACTGAGCTATGTGTGTGTAAGCATGGCTTCTCTGCTGCCAATTTAGTGAGTTCTCTTGTGTTTGGCATAATCCACCATAGCTCATTTTTATAAGATACCAGTGTTTTATCATAGCATTTGCCATTGAATTTGCCTGACCAATGAATTTTTACGTTGTCCACATGATGGCATTGGTAAATTAAAAATGCATCTCCATTTGGCCTCGCAATCAAATCTGGCCTGCCAAAATATGCTCTTACGGCTAGAGTTGGGTCTAGTGTTGCTAATTGCGTTAAGATTCCAAGAAGCAATTGGTTTGAATGGCAAATTTGCATCCAAAGAGATCGGAAAAATTCCACTTGCTGTAGGAACAATTGGAAACTTAAATAATTTAATTTTGCATTGACTGGGTCTGTGTCATTATTTATTTTTGACCAGAGAACCTTTGAGTCGAAATTTGTATCTTTTACTGCAAAATTTATGAAAGATGGAAAACCATCAGTAAAAACAACGGCAGTTTTGCTTTGGCCCAAGAATGCCATTGAACGTAGGCATGAATGCAAGCTTTTGTCATCTGAGAATCTTTTTAGATGAGTAATTTCGAATGCTGCTTGCAGTTCTTCAATAACGATGTAGCATTGATTGTTTATTTTTGCTTCATATGCGCCCACTTTATTCCATCGACAAACTTCATGGCCCCCAAAGACGAAACTCCAGACAATCATGGCATTGTTGCTGGCGATGCAGTGGTTGGAGTCCACATCGCAGTCTGCCAGGTCAGCTAGCAATGAGTATAGGTGGCGTCTAGTGGAAATAGCCAAGTTTCCCACCTGCAAGAAAGCATTTGTGACGTTATTACAAACATCGTAAAAAGTCCAATAAGAATATTTGCGGACTAGTGGAATTTGGGTTGTGAACAGTTGAGGTCCTAAAGTTTTTAACTTTAAGTTATTAAAACTTTTATTTTGGTGCATTTTCTGGCAATCAGCTAAAGAAATATTAACGGAGCTTTCTCCAAAGTCCACGATCGCTTTGCTGCCAAAAAAGTTGGTTTTGGTGCAAACAAAAGATGAAATTGCCCAACATTTAAACGCTGGGAAGGATATTTCATTCTCATTTTTGACATATAAGTCTATTTTGCAGTCAAAACATTTTTGATAGATGAAGGCACTGCTGGACAATTGTATGTCGAAGGAAAGGCAAATATTTGGCCATGATCTCCTTCTCCTCATAAAAGAACTTCCGAAGCTCCTCTAGGAACTCTATCTAATTTTGTGACTTTGTAATTTTGGCTATCGAAATTTTCTGTATCTTCAATTTTTTCTGCTATTGTATTTTTGCTTAAATATGAAAAAACTGAAATGAACAGCAATAATTTTAGTTTAGTACCTAAACAATAAACAAAAGTGGTAGATGAGGCCATGCGCTTACTGTGCTGATGGCCTCCACCTCGGATGCCAGTGCCTCGCTTAACGTAGGTGACTGGCTGGGGAGTCCTGTTTTCGAGGAAACTCTTCCGAATGACGTCGATGCCTATAAGTGTCAGAATTAATGACAACAAATTTTGGCAGAAAGGCCAAAATGAACTTGAGAGACACCGTTCAGCTTTGTGCTCTTCTTGAGCTCGCGAAGGGAGGACATTGGCGATTGGCTCCTCGACTGCCTTCTGGAATGGGATGGGCAGGGTAGTGTCCTCTCCGCTCCAGTGGAGCTCGGAGGCGATGCGGTTTGGATGAGGTTGCCGCTGGGGGTGAAGCGGTTGTGCATGACGATGGACTCAATGGCAGTGAACTGGCAGAAGGATTTGGGCAGCGCACAGATGCCCTCCCAGCTGAAGGGGATGCAGTGTAGATGGGAGCCATTGGCCAGGTCTGTGGACTCAATTGTGTGCTTGAAGTGGCCCAGAAGGAGGCAGGCGAAGGGCTGGTCCTTGGCCCACAGGTTCCAGGGCTGCTCCTCCAGCTTGGGGACGTTGAACTTGATGGCGGGGCCATACTTGGGGTACTCGGTGAATATAGGGTTGGTCTCCATGTCCGTGCGCTGTCCAGCGAAGAACTCCTGGATCTTCCCCTGGAAGGACATCTTGTAGCCAAGGTGCAGTTGGGTGTAGACACTGGTGGAGTGTAGGACAGCCATGCAATTGTCAAGCAGGCCCTCACGGGTGTGGGAGTTGTGCCAGAGCTTGGAGGCAAAAGTCTCAAACATGTGGATGAAGACCTCGTGTGGGGTCATGATCTCCAGCAGGTGCATCATGTAGGAGTGCATCCAGTTCTGGGCTTTGGGTAGGCACTTCATGACGCAGGACGTGAGCTGACCAAAGTTCATCTTGGGTATGCTGGAGGTGTCCATGACATGATGGAATGAGGTGATGTTGTTGGACTCCTCGTGTACCTTGGTGCACTGGTAGTACCCTTCTCTGTTGGGCCTGATGAACTCGACGGAGATGGTGCAGAGGTGCAGCCGGAGCATGTTGAGGAAGGGGGCGGCCCACTGCAGGGCCTTGGCTGAGCAGTAGGCCAGCTTCCAGTAGGCAGGGCCGCAATGCTGCTTGTGCCAGGCCTGGAACTGCTCCCAGGACTTGCCCTCCATTGGGGCTCTGTAGAGGTGGAGTGTAGGGTTGCAGGGGGACCAGAGTAGGGCCGATCCTTGTGTCAGCGGGTAGGATGGAGGTGCATCCTTCTTCGGTGGGTTGCAGGCCTTAGGAGTGTACTTTTGGACCTGCGGCTGGGACTGGCGGACGATGGCCTTGAAGCTGTTGGGGTAGGTTGGATTCCTTGGGTTGGGGCGCAGGGCGGGCATGTGGACGGTGGTGTAGCTGGTGGCGAGCTTGGCTGCCCTGAACTCGTTGTAGCCCATCCAGTCCACCATGAAGCACTCCCAGCCCGACCAGGAGTGGCTGATGGGGTTGCCGTTGGACTGCGCCATGATCCAGTTGCAGACCAGCTGCATGCACTCTAGCAAGGCGAGGCATGTTTCATCCCACTTGGAGTTTGGCTGGGTGCCGTAGGGAGGGCAATACCATTCCATTCCTTCCATCGCCCTGGCGCTGAAGTTGACTTTGAGGCCAGAGGGTAGTTGTTGAGTGTTGTGCCTGATGACGGTGATGTCGATGGGGTAGGAGATGGTGGCCTTGCAGTAGGAGTTGGGGTTCAGGGGACTGGAAGGTCCCAGCCATGCCGTGGTTGAAGGCTGGTCGCTGAGTGGAGGATAGCTGGTGTCGCCGAACTGGCTCTCGAGCTTGAAGTTGGCATAGGCCTTGGCGGTGTTGCTGCCGCCAAGCTTGCTGAAGGCGGACACGGCCGAGGATGGGGGCGGGGTCTCCGCGTCCTCCTCCATCTTCTCCTCCACCGGAGGCTGTGGCTTAGCTCGTGGCGGTCATTGAGGCTTAGGTGAAGGGCTGCTCTTCTCTTCCAGAGACAGCGCGGCCATCCTGTCCTCGTCTGATCCTTCCAGGTGGACAAAGGGTTGAAGATGGACAGCCTCGAAGGCAAAGAGGAGGTCCATGGTAGGGCGGCGCACTGGGTCACATCTGTAGTGGATGACGATGTGGTTGCCAGATGGGACGTGGATGACGAGGCCCTTGTTCCTGTCGATGGTGAGGTCTCCATCCTGGAGCAGCCTGATGGCCTTCTGGATTTAGAGGTTGGTGGCCTCAGCAGCGAGGATGGCAGTGATGACGTTGGTGTCGGACTTCCCACACTTGTTCAGCATGTCGAAGGGGCAGAAGCCCCACTGCTTCTGGCACTCCGCCAGTTGCGTAGGTTGCAGTCCTCCCTTTAAGGTTGAACCCATTCTCGTAAATTGAGTGAAAGTGAGCATAGCAACCGTTGGGTCTGAAGAGACCTCCACTTGTGACAGAAGCCAGCATAGGCTTGAGGCGTGGAAGTCAAAGCCGCGGTCGGTGGCTATGAGTAGCTGCAGATGGCAGGCCAGGCGTTTCGCTGCTAGCAGTTCAGCGTCATTCTCCGACGGCAGGTCCGCCCACTGAGTGGTTCCTTGCAGGCACAAACCATCCACCTGATGCTGTAATGTTTCATGACATAAAGAAAATATTGCATTTTGGCTTGACAGATAATTTCGCACTATCAAGTTCATGCGGGAGATGTCATTTTGTTTGAGTGTTGCCACGGCATGAAGGGCGGCGGCATGAAGGGCTGGGATGGCGTCTCTTGGGAAGATGCAGAGGAGTCCTGATGAGAGTAGGCATAGACCTGCTCTCTGGTTGTCGTCTCCTTGCATTTTTTCTGGGTAGACTGACAGTGTGCCTATTAATAGCCAAAATTTAAACATTGGTTGATAAGTTCAGACATTCCTGGTATAAACCGTTGTATGAGCTGCATAGAAGGTTGTCCAGCTCGACCAGCTCGTGCAGCATGGTCCTTAAAGGTTTAAGCCATTCTCCTGACGTATTAGCTTCTATTTCGTACTCATCTTCATTCTCCACCAAAAATAGCAATAAATCATCTATTTTTTGTTCAGCTTCACTAATTGAAAGTGAAGGGGTTAATTGTGGAGGAAGAAGGGCAAAGGGTATTAACTGTTGCGGTTGGGGTGATGCTATTGATGTGATGATTGAGTGCCAGCCTATCGCTGAGGCTGGAGACGGCACTGTAGTTGAAGTAGGCGCTGCAGCTGTGACCGCTGCTGTTGCTTCAGGGCTCTGTGCACCAGTCTTCTTTCCCTCATCTGGTTTCGAGCACGCGGCAGTTTCTGAAAACCTCCTTCGTTTCTGTATTTTTTGGATTTGACAGAAAGTGAAAATTTTTCAGTTTTCCTTAGCTTGCCAGAAAATGTTGGATTAAACGAAACGAAACAGCTACCATTGGGGGTGCTGCTTTTAGAGTTTGCGGCATGATGAATCTCTCCAGCTTCTGGTTGTGCTGGCAAGGTTATTGCTTTGGTTGAGATTGGTGACAGGCAAGGAGATGAGAAACAACCTTGAGCGGTGTAGCTCTGAGTGGTTGTTGGTGCCATGCTGGCAGGAGAGGGTGAGCCGGTGCGGGCTGGGGAAGATGGCAATGCTGCCGGGGTAGGAGGCCGCGAGGCCGAAGCTACTGATTGTGGCGATGTGCTCGCACTGCAATCCGTAGCTTTATGAAACATCAGCCCTACTTACCCTGGCCAGGAGGCACTCGTCCTCCTCTAGAGCTAGGGGCTCAGAGGATGGGAGGCTGTCCAGGTCGATGATGGTGAAGGTAGGTTGAACTCAGCTCCCAAGTGAGGGAATGAGATTATGGCTTGACGACTGCCTTTATATACCCTTTTCCGAATGTTTTGGCTCCAGGCTAAGACAAAACAAATATTGCCTCTGGGAAAGGGAAATGTTGTCGTTTGATAGGAAATGTGTTGGTAGACACAACATAAATTTCCTTTTGCCATCACGAATTTCTTGCTTATAAATTTTACCAATTTATAATTATGCATTAAATAATTTTCTTTTGGTATTAAAACTTGCTTTTTAATTTATCTCTTGAGAATACTCAAAAATCGATCAAGTTTAAACAGATAAGTAATTCATTTTCTAAAGCTAATTTGCTTTGATGCTAAGTGAACGACGACAAAAAAGGGCTAACTTTTTTCATAAATGCGGTCGCACATGAGCAGCCAGTCTGTTCTGGACATCAGCTCTTCTGAGGTGTACAGGTACACGCTTGGCGCTACCAGCCAGGTTGGTACTGGGACGGTCGTTTTGACAGCAGATGGGGGTTTGCTGGGTGGGGTGTTTTGAGACGAAGCGGGGACTGGCCGGGAAGTGATATCTACTGAAACTAAGCTTTCCCCCGATGATGGCGATGAAGTTTGGGGGTCTGACGGTAAGCAAGGATATTTATTCTTGCCTTCCATCAGATCAAGGGACTGTGAATCAGAAGGAATTATTCATCATGAAACATCGTCTCTAGTAGTTATGACTAGCGCGAAAGCATTCATTCTTACCTAGACAGGGAGCAAATCCTGCTGATTTTCCAGTTGGCATCGATTCTTGAACTTGGAGTATAGGTCAGCGAGATTGTTAACTAAAGTATAGAAAGCGTTTGCCAACATAAGGTGGGGAGTATAGTGAAACAAAATGTCACAATTGAAGGGCATTTTTGATTGGAAATTTCCAGCATGCAAGTATTGCCATTGAAGTTTACGCCTAGTTTGGAGATGCGATGAGGCATGAGTTTTCTAGGCATGGCCTGACCTCAAGGACACTCCCAGGCGGAATAAGAGAGTAATAAAGGGGAGGAAGGAAAATGTTCTGGAACCCGGTGGTCTGGACGGTGCTGCCAGGTGGCGGCGGCCTTGGCCACATTGCCCACCCCACAACCTGCAAATGAGTAAAGTACTATTTTGCTTTATTAAAACACTATTTCGTATTTGCTTCGTTTAATGAGACGGTACTTCGTCTTTCTTCAGCATATAAATGTATGGAAACAACAGGAGGAAGGAGGAAACAGCTTTATTAGTCAGGAACCATAAGTCTGAGAGGAAACAGGTAGCGATAGACTAAGAAATTCCTGACGAAGTGAAACTTCAAGTCCCTGATTCCTGTTAATCCGTGGCATTAATCATGATGAGGAAGCCTTTGATGAAGATGCGCTTGAACGAGCCCAAAATTATCGCCTGCTGCGGCCCTGAAGACAGGTGAACCAGGTGTAGGAGTCCAGCTGCTTCTTTTTTCGCATTTTCAGTCATTCTTTTGGGCCGGCATGAATGCAGTTGGCATGAAAGACAGAGCCACCTCCAGATCGAACAAGGCAGTGGAGAAGACGAGACCCAGATTTTACCCTGCCCCCACCTCCTTATTCACAAAACAAAATGACAATTTATTACCATTTTTTATAATTCATGTTACTAAGTAATTATGTAATTATTATTATGCCCAATGTAAAAACCCGTACCACACCAACGTTTCTTAGCTACATCAGAAAACTATCACTAAAACCACAAATAATCAAAATGGAAAACAGGGCTTCCAATGTAAAGCCAAAAAATCCTGCAACTGACGATAAATGGTGGTCTTCTAATGTATTGAAGCAACAAATAGCTGAGAAGATCAATAAAGCAATGGTATCCCAATACCCCGCAGAGTTTCAGCAGAGTTGTCACATAATGGATGCATGTGGGCAAGGAACAAGAAATTTAACAGATGCAATAAAGAAACATCTCAAATGTTTTGAAGGTTCTGGGAAATTAATGGTAGTAGAAGAACTTGGAAGTACCGCAGCTACAGTTGCATCTGGGTTACCTCCAAACTCTCTATACACACAATCACTTGAAATTATGGCTAAAACAGAACAAGATATAGGGTATTACGAACGTGCATATTGCAAAGATGTACATGAACAGGTTATCATGATATTTGAGGAATGGTTACAAAACAGATTTACAGCTTACCAGAAGGAACGAGTGGTTTTGGAAAAACGCCGGTTGGAAATGGATAGAGCGATTGTAAAAGCATCAGATAAAGGTTTAAAACACCCAGAGTTAAAAATAGCTGAAGAAGCAAGAACTAAAGAACACAATGAACACATGGCAGTTGTGCAAAATATATTGAACCAACTACCAAAAGACATGGAAAATCACAACACAGCTGTGACGACTTTTATCAAGCTTTTTAACAGTTTGCACATCAATTGCGCGGCTAAGCTGGATTTGGCAATCAAAGAAATTTCGCCCCGTGTCAAGAAATAGTTTAGTATGTTTCTAGTCCAATTTATTATATTTTTGGGTTAATTTTTTTGCTTAAATTAAATTTTGCGATTAACTATGTGTTCTGTTTTGTCAATTTTGTTAATAACCTTTTCTGAAATTATTGAATGTTCACAGAAATTATTGAATGCTCATTTGGTAACAAGACTAAAAAAATATGTCATGCAAAATTTTGAAACTGGAATCATGACAACGAATACAATTTTTATAGCACAATGTTTATGATAACTCAGTTATCAATGATTTAGACAATATAAAAAATAAAACTGAATTAGTTTTTTTTAAATTTTTTCATTTATTGACAAGTATGTCTTATTTGGAAATAATTGGCAACAAAAAGAGCAGCACGGACGTAAAGTACGATTTTAGCACCCGTTTGCTTCTACCTGGTCTCCATGGGCTTGTACTAGGCCGTGGTGAGCACGCATGTTGTCATAAACTTCATCTCGAGGCATTGTATAGAGTTTTTTTGGCCTTAAACGCAACATATATGTATTTTTAGCCTAGACATAGATAGATAATGATTATGGTGCCCATTTGCTTCCACCTGGTCTTCATGGGCTTGCACCAGGCCGTGGTGAACAGGCAGGTCAATATCAACTTCATCGCGAGGGCTTTGTATAGGGTTTTTGACCGCGGTCTATAGAGGTTACTGAACTTTTGTCCTGATATATGTATATATATATCTGGAAATGCTGTCCACAGGCGAATTCTCAACGGATCCTGACAAACTTTTTTTTCCTGAAAGGTAATGCTATTTTAGGAAGATCTGGAGGGGTAGACCCGGAATTTGAGCATTTGAAACATTACTTTTTTGGGTAAAGATGTTGAAAAATGGGGTATGCTGTAAAATGCTCAATTCTCAATGGATTTTGACAAACTTTTGTTTCCCTGAAAGGTAATAATATTTTAGGAAGATCTGGAGGGGTGGAACTGATCCCGGAGCATTTGAAACATTACTTTTTTGGGTAGAAATTTTGAAAAATGGGGTATGTTGAGAAATGGCGAATTCTCAACGGATTTGGACAAACTTTTTTTATGCTGAAAGGTAATAACATTTTAGGAAGATCTGGAGGGGTGGAACTGGTCCCGGAGCATTTGAAACATTACTTTTTTGGGTAGAAAGTTTGAAAAATGGGGTATGTTGAGAAATGGCGAATTCTCAACGGATTTGGACAAACTTTTTTT